>JAHZNC010005327.1:0-22886 GCA_027744095.1 Zhuqinia jingwanae | reverse complement strand
AAGACAGGTAAAATAGTGACTGACGGTGATTCATGAATATTCTGTTGTGTTTGTATTGCAAATAGTCTGAATACCCTTCAAAACATTTTATTCTATTACTATCTCCGGTCAACCACCAAACAAACATACCACAAATTACATGAAACATCACTAGAGAAAGGCAGTCATTTCTCAAAATCTATATAAAAACAAAACTTTTGCAAAAAGTAGCATGTTCATTTTGATGATGCCAGTGATGATGATGATGATGATCCATTACTTTTCAAACTAATGGAATTAAGCAAACATTTAGAGTATTTATTTATTTTACAAGTACCTTTCAGATTATATGTTTTTGCAAGATAAATTAGTAAAATACAAAATCCGTGTATGAAAAAAAAACATTATTATTATTATCGATATAAAAAAATAAATCGGTTTCTTTTCACTGTTGAGTGTTGAAAGGATGCTCATGTAAAGAAAAAAAGCTTTTACCCTTTTTGTGTGATTCCGAGAAAGGGGATAAAATCCAGGAATCAATAATCGTACGTGGTGGTGTTGTTGTCGGCGCAGAAAAAAATATCTCGTGATCATCATCATCATCATCTTGGTTCACACACACACAGCCACAGCAGCATATCAGCTTTATACAAAAGAAAGCATTTGTGCAAGTGAGTCCGCCTCGAGCAACGATGCGACAGCCCTTTTTCCTTCCATTTCTTCTCAAACTGATTTTCATGTGCTTATTTCTTATTGGCAGGTTACTAGGAAGAAAAGGGTGTACAAGAAAAAAGATGTGAAGGTTGACATTTTTTTTGGAACTTAAACCTTTTTTGCTTTCTGGGTGACCAAAAAAAAATTGTACAATGGCTGATGATGATACTGCATGCTATGCATATTATTATTATGCTCTTATTGTTTAGCACAAGTAGGGATAAATGCAGTTTAACACCATTTTGGCTGTCACTTTATTTTTACATTTTATGCAGTTCAATAACAATAATTATTGCTGTTGTTGTTTTCTGTTGTTGTTGTAGAATGAAAAGTGTGCGTGTGTTGCATGATGATGGTGGTGGTATCTGATGAAACTTCTATTTTGAGTGATTATCACTGAAAGGTAAAAAAAGCAAAGCTTATATGACTTGACATTTTTTTATACTTGCTTTGTTTATGACTACAAATAAGCCTCTGCACTACTGTTACTTTTTTTTTACCTTGTCGTCTTATCGAATAAGCATGCATATTGTAAGCATATATTATTATGCATGTATTGAAAGACTTTTGTTTAGGTAAAAAAAGAACTAAATGTAAAACTGTCATGTCAAAGTGTCATAAAAATTTATGGAATATATAAAAAAATCTAAAGGAGCAAAGTGTAGTAGGTAGGTAGTAGGTATGTTGTATGTATGATGCAAGCAGCTCCCCAACCCACGTTTACTACTGCGCGACCCATTTGGTTGTGTTGTGTACTGATAAAAATAATATAATCATGAAAAAAGAAAGGGACGCACTGTGCTATACGCTGGTCTCATGTATATTATTATGGCTTTAAGGAAATTGTAGGAAAGTGAATTTTCCTGAAAGCCTTCGCATGTCGATATTATATTATTATTAGCGGAATGCAGGTAGAAATTTGTAAATTGTATATTTTTGGTGCCGTGCATTAAAAAATTGGTATTTAAATCAAACATGCTACGCATTAGATGTGTGAGAAGCTTAGTGACAATAGGATTACCGATTTCTCGTACGGTTAGAAGATTGAAATTCTTTTTTGCCAATCGCCATATTTAACACATATACCTTAAATGACAAACTTTTTCATAACTCAAAATCCAAGCATTCAAAAATAAGTACGCTTTACGTCTACAGATCACTTTAAAGAAATTAAACAAGTACTAACCTTACTAGACTTCCGTACTTATAATCTACACACTAATTGTATCACAATGCATACCTTTAAATAATATTGGCGTTTAAGTTAGGTTAATATTAAGTTTACCTCTACCAACAGATGCACATAAAATCATTCAAAGATGCATTAGAACTTTGCATGTTTTTTTACTGTGAACTGCTCTTTTGACCAGTTCCACAGTAGATAGGTGTAAGGTCTAATAATGGAATTTTGTACACTCTCATAAAAATATAAAAAAGTTTGCTCGTTGTTTTGTATAATAGACTTAACGGCTAGAGCTCGTAACAAAATATCTTGTAGGGATACAAATAACTTGAGTTAAAAATATATAAAAACCATGTTTTTTATGATGCTCTCATACTGACGGGTTATAAAACCATCCCTTAGCCGTGGACCTTAGAGTTACGAAATCGATCACCTTTTTTTTACTATTTTCTGAAGCAAACCTTCCAGTTTCAATCCGGCGCATTGACCATTCATCAAAGGTATTTATGAGTATATGACGAAAATAGCTGTGTATACATGTATGTTTGCATGCATGTAGGTGGTAGAGTAACGTCCATATAAAAAACGTTGTTGATAAAATGAGACAAAAGAATATGTCAAGGACTTTTTTACTCTCCTTTTCAGTTGGGTTATTATGACAAATAAACAAAACTGTACTTCTTTTTTTAAGGATTTTTTTCCTCTTCTTTTATACAGGAAAGACAGGATGTTCGGCACTGGTGCATTGTAATTTTAGAACATTTTTGTGAACAAAAGATTTTTATAACCCTTCGTAAAAAAATACTGTACTTTTGGTTTTAAAAAAAGCAAAAAAATAAAATCAGTACGATACACAACGGGGTTTGTTTGGTTGTGGACTCACGCAGTAACGTTCAAGGTGATGACGATATTATAAGCTTTAAAAAAAAGTACAAGAATAGGACCAGAGAAGACAGAATGAACTAGCAGCTTTTGTAGATGAATGCCCACCACCAGGCTCAGTTTTGAATATTGGTTTTCTGTCATGAGATGTGACCCTATCTAAATATATATTTTTTGCTTTGCATTTTACATCAACATGATCATTCCTCGCTCTGATTTTGAACATTTTTTTTGTCGAATTTTTTTCTGAACAAGTATCTCAGTCCGAGAAAGCCGATACATAAATCAGTTTACTATTCATTGGGTGTTGAGTTCACATATTTAGAAATATGTATCGTAAAGTTGTTGTCAAACTCATTTTAAAGTTAATTAATCTTTCGTATCAGCATAGTTGTGTCGATATATGTACTATGGCACGGGAGTAAAGCGTGACAAGTAAAAATATATAAATATAAAGTTGAAAATCTGAAAATAAAATTTTAAAGTATTTTTTTGTTTCATATTTATGGAAATTTAAGAAAAGTTGTGTTGTGTGTTGCGTTGGATGGTTTTGGTACATGTCAGTAAGTAAAAAAGTCTCTTTTTTCCCCTTTAAAATTTATATTATATTTTTTCGTACATTCATAAATAACTAATCCCCTTTTGCTTATACAGTGCCAAAAAAATGTACGCAATGAAAGATGCTTTCTTTTTTCAAAATAAAGTATTGCCTGATGATGGTGGTACGCGCACACTTAGGCTCTATCTCTCTCTCTAGGCTATATATAGACATTACAAAAAGATTCAAGTTTGCATTGAAAACACACAGCTTTAGGAGCACATCTCATCACTATCGTCATCATCATCATTTTGTAGACCATTTTTCATCTTGCATAGAATTTACATGTAAAATAGGTACAGAGAGAGAGAGAAGAAAATCTTCGTATGTGTATTTTAGTTGGCGTAGTGTAGGGATTTACGGAGTAAAGTCAAAATAAAACTTTGTTTATATTTATGATCCCATTTTCAAATCATCACTTGCACGCTTTCCATACGATTAATTTCTTGAGAAAAAAAAGAAATATCATGGAACTTTTTTTTTCGAGTTTGCTTTAAACTTTTCCAAAGGGTAAAATACATGGTACATGTGTGAGCAGCACCCTTTAGCACATTCACTTCTATTTTTCCTCCTCATATCATTTTTAATGCATTCAATCATGTTACATGACTATTAGAGTAGTTTTCGAGACAGTTGGAAAGCATCTTAACTCTTCCTTGTTGCGTCAGTCAATTTATGTCTTACACGGAGCAAATCCTTTTTTCTTCCTTAGTTAGTCACTGGGGCTAAGAATAAATAGAACAGGATGGGGGCGATGAGGGCTCCATGTTCTTTGTGTGACGCCATATTTCACTACATTTTATCTTATCGATGTGCTTTTTCTTATCTGGATCTTATGTAACTTCCGAGTTAGGGGAGCTAATTATTTGATACTTATTATTAACCGACGTCCATATAGACTAATTCTTAAGATTTCGATTTTTTTACCTGTGTCATCAGAAAAACTTGATTTTGCTGCTATGGTTTTCAAATAATTTTCTAGCTAATATCTAACTATTGTAATTATAATTAATAAATATTCGGAACCCAGAGTTCATCACGTGTTGATTAACATGGTTCCAAAGGCATTCTTGATAGTTTTAGTAGCAATCACAATGAACTGTTGGTATCATACGCCGCTAACGGAATTTAAAATCTATAATCGAATTAATACATTAAGACAGATGGAATTCCTGCATTCTTTTACTACCCCGAAATGCTAGAGTTTGAGACAATTGACATGCGCCAAATAAATGAAAAACTGCATACAGTTATCATATCTTTGATAAGAGCATTTTTAACATTATTGATAAGCTTCCAAAGTTCTGAAGAAAACATGTTTTGTTCTTTTCCCGTGTTGTCAATGAATGAAAATGTGTAATATTATGTAAGTGTGCTCCATTTTTTGTACCCACAGCCAATAATAGCAGGTAAAAATGAATGTGATCACGCTGATCAAAATTCGTTTCAGCCATGCACACAAACCAGAAATGAAAATTTCTCTGGAAATTGTTTCCATGTGGGACTACCAACATACATACTACTTAAGCATATTGTAAGATATACATATTATACAACACACTTATTCATTCTTCGATCCAGCCAAATAGATATACCACTTGGATAATATGAAGAGAGAGCGAGAGGTTGGAGACTTGTTGTTGTAACATGCCGATTATTTATGAAGACGCTGACACTCATTACAGCCATTACAAGTTGATGAGCAACTTAACAACGGTGGCCCTAATACCCTTTTGCACATCTCGTAATCTCATATAGGCGCAATAGTCATAATAATAATAATAATATTCCGTTGCTATTACTCCCTCTTTTTCTCTACTTTTACCAAAAAGCACAAGAAGAGCAATGTTGCACGCTACTACCACTACTACTATAATATACAGTAGCAGTAGTAGCATGATCGCAAGTATTATCTAAAATAGACGACGAGAGAGATGTTTCAATAGTCCCTCTGTTTTCATTACGTCTACATATTATACATACCACCACCACTGTTGCATTTCGCTTCAATGCTCCCATCATTATCATCATCAATGAATTGTTGACTTTTTGATAATGTTGTTGGTACTTTCCAACTGACTATTATACTATTTATATAGTTCCTGTTGAGGGCATAAGACATGCTAATATATGTGGAAACGTGGAAAGTAAAAGTAAAATGTAAAATAGTATATTTTCTGCTACCAAAATTGAAAATACAAAAAAAAAATATTTTCGTCAACTTATTCAATTGCATCATTCATTAAACATCAAAACTATAACCATCTAACTTAATAATATTTCTCATTTTTTTGCATTCACGAAAAAACCAGTAGAAACAAATCTGTATTGGTCTGTGCGTGTGTTTTTTATTCACTGACCTGCGATCCTGTGTGGCACTTTAAAAAAAATTAAATATCTTCAAAGATGATATGCCGCAATGATGATGATCATGATGATGACTATGCTGATGTGATGATGATGTGATCAACATTTACAAATGACTGTGAATCAGACTATTATGAATCTGCCTATATTTGTTGATCTGCTGCACACACACACACTCATTTTATGAAGACATAGCCATGTATACAAGTTAACAACCATTCATGTACATTATATGACCATTACTATCATTATCATTATTATTATTGCTATGTTATTGCCAATAATGTGCGCACTCGTCTTCTTTATAACTATATATCCAAAAATGCCATACAAACAGAGAGGCAGACACACCACCACCCAAACAGGAGCTGAGCATCATCATCATCATCATCATGATCAACATAACAAACGTCAAAGTTTATGAGTGTTATGCATGTATCTACAATAATAAGTTTTTAGATGTACATATGTATACTACTAACTACATATTATATGATGATCATGATGAGGATGATGATGTGCACCTCTTCTTCTTCTTCTTTTCCATAATAACATTGCAATCGTACGTGTCTTTTTTGTTTTTATGAAAGTCAAGTTATGTACTAGTAGCAAATGTACAAGTACTACACAGACAGACAGAGAGAGAGGCAAAGAGAGAGAGAGAGGGAGCACCTCCTCCTTCTACTTCTTCTTCTCCTCATCCTCCACAGCAGCAGAAGCAGCATCAACCAAAGACGAGTAATAGCAGAGCGCACACAGCACCTTTCCTCATCATCATAGAGCTTTCGTTATCTTCTCATAGCCATTATTATCGCCATCATCATAATCGTCGTCATCTTAATATCCATTAAATTATGCAATGAACATAACCATGAAATACCAATGCAATTGCTTCCGAATGATATTTATGGATTTTGCGACGGCGGCGCGGCTTTTTTAGACACACACACTCATGCTCACACACAGAGATAGATGAACGTAGAAAGAGAGACAAAGAATGGATGGCGATATGAGTAGAAGAAGGAAAGCCGAAACAAAATGCCTACTACTGCCTACACACACACATGAATATTATCATTATTATTATTATCATTACTACGGTGAGAACTGGTTGAATGAATGTTTAGAAAAAAAAGAGAGAGAATGCGAATGTAATATTTGCTTATGAATTTCTACATCAAAATATTTCATATTTTCATCTTCTTTTTATTTTATTTTGTTGCCGGAATGATTCACCTTTCCTTCATATACATAGAGGCAACTTGCTGGTTCACATACTATGTATATATATTTTTTTATTGGATGGAAGAATAATATGGGAAAAGGAGAGAGAGAAAAAAAGTTAATGTATGTAGAATGGATTTCTATGAAGTGGGGGAGTGGAGGAATGTGTGGGGAAATTATCATGATAATGATCCTATCATCGGCTATACGATTATTATGATGTGTGAGAATGTGAAGGTAATAAGATCAAATTGAGAAATCCCAACGAGTAAAAAACAAAGTGTATGCTCATTCAACTCATATTTTCCAACCTATTCAATAACGTATTATAATAACAACGTTGTCAAAAAAGGGAATAGATAAAAAATACTATATACATAATAACATCACAAGATACATACATACATACATATTGCCTATTTTACTTATCTTTCATAAGTCAAAAAAACATGTGTGTGTGTGCGAAAAGGTTTTTTTTATGTTGTGTGGTGACGTGAAGGTCTTTTTTATTGACTATTAATCGGACAATAATTACCACAACTTACAAAAAAAGGTTCCACAAATTATTGTGCAAACAGGAATAATAATAATGATAAAATGCATAATAATATCTAATATCCCATTTTTTATGTGACCACCAATTGCAAATTTTTTTATGTGTGCAAAGAAGCGTTTATAATATTAATAGATACTAAACAACACATTAGCTAAACTAATTCTCTCACAAATAAACTTTATTTTATTTCTTTAACTTTCCCAAAATGAATAGTTATTGAAGTGTTTTTACCGAACTTAATTTCTTCTCATGAACATCATCATGATCATCATCGATTACACAATCTCAATAGCCTATGATCATCATGATGGCTCATTCATTTATATTGCACAAAAGAACATGAACAGGTAAAAAAATAAGGTTAAAATCATGTCCATTATTAAAAATCACTCAAACGTGTGCACTCCAGTTTTACACAAAAGAAAAAAGGGTTGTTTATTGTGCTTCTTCTTCTTCTATTGTTCCAGTTTATATAGTAATGCGATGAGAAACACTAATATGAGTAGTTTGCAAAGATTATTTTTCTAAAGGCACGTCACTTCAAAATACAATAAACATTTTTTTTGTTGTCGTAAAATAATGAATGTTGAAAGAAGAAAAAAAAACCAGTGAAGTGTTTTCAAATCAAGAATTTTCACACGCATTTCAAAGGGATATTTAATTCACACTAAAAGGTTATAAATATATACATTTTTTTACAATAGTTAGAATGACCAAACTACTTACCAAAACAATGCATCATTGAAGTGGTAGTATCCAGTTCTTGCATATTGTTGTAATATCTCTCTGCCCGTCGAGTCGTGTGGAATGTAAAAGTTAAAAAAAAATACTTCACAATAAAGAGCACAAATAACAGGTTTAAATTTTCACTTAAATCACACTAATTTGCAATAATATTAACTGTTATGCAACAATAATTAAGGCACTGGGATACAATTTAGGTGTAAATCCATACAAAATACATTATCAATGATTGTATTACTGTACACGCAAACATACAGGATTCTCGATACACATGGATAAATACATACATACATAACACATGAATGGGTGAACATAAAATATAATATATATATAAAAATAAAATAGCATCTTTTAGCTTCATATAAATATATACATATATATATATGCCTGCCCAGATGAAAATCAAAATGGCTTCGGGATGCTGAACAGTTATTGGATCATTTTTAATATCGGAGAAGGGACACGACGTTAACCCTCATCTACCGTTTTTAATGTTTCTTTTCTGTACTTATAATGCTTCTTTTTATTCTGGTGGACGACCACATCATCATTATCATCAACACCACCCGCGTCCTACAAAGACGCTCATTCATTCATCCTCTCTTTTTAAAGGCTATACTGTGGCTGGTGAGTTCTCTGTAAAAACCCCATCCAGGCAATATGCCCCCATCATCTTTACAACATATACATATATACATGATAATATGATCATGGAACAGTACCGTTACTAGCGTAAGATGTTATATTGTTCAGTTTGGTGTGCACCCTTACCATCATCATCATCCCTCTCTGAGCAACATATTTTTTTATACCATAAAAAGGACACCCTTTTTGTACTGCTGCTCTAAGGGCTTAGCTCTTATTAGAGGAGGGATGTATATATGAAGGATATACATTGTATAGGTATGTATACGGAGAGTAGTAATAAAGTTAGGAAATATGCAATAAGGCAAGGTTAAGTGTAAGTACACCTTGTATCATAAATATAAGAGGATTATATTGGCGGTATAGAAGTTGACATTGATTTTTCTGCTAACGGCTGCTGCCTTGAGACAAAAATCACTCTCACTTTCTTTCCTCCAAAAATAAAACATTATTTTGTGTTTTGGTATAATTAATGATGGTATATATTTTTAATAATTAAAAAATAATATTGTAATTTTGTCTCCGTGCAATAATTTTACGTGTGTATTGAAAGATTTTTTATTCATTTCGACGACAGCAACAAGAATATCCCGTGAAAGGACCCCTCATTGAATCTGCAGATCAGATAACTTCTCATCTACTAAATTGCTAGTGGTATATTTGATAAACCAAAATGAAATATGATATGATCATGTACAAGTCTTCAACTATGTGCTATGTAATCAAAAATCACTGGAAATTATTATTAAATATTTTTGCTCAAGCAAACGAGCTCAAAAATAAAAGCAGCCTTGTGAGATGCGATATTAAATGCGTACACATGTGCATACATTCATTTTCATATTTCTCTAATCATCTTCTGAGCTCAACAAAATGTACAATGAATCAAAAGAATGAAAAAAATAAATACATAACGTCAATATTTCATTTTCCTTTCCTTTGAGGGCAGAGCCACAAAATGAACAATACAATTCAACAACAAACATATTATATGCTCGTATTTTAGTTTTAAAAAAATCTTTAAGGTGAACTCAAAATGGCATAATTATACAAATAAATCATGTCTCCCAGGTCTTGCCGTCATATATTTTTCTAAAGGCGAATCTCCTGACTTGAAAAATCTTTCTTGCACGTTTATTATATACCTACATACCTTTTTGCTGAAGAATTATTATTTGTGTAGCAGTATTATTTTAGCATGCATACACGATGCTCACACGAAATATATATACTTTTTTTCAAAGAGAGAGAGAGAATTAAAACTTTGCTTGTACTATAATATGTAGTATATAGGTATAAATTTTTTGTCGTGCTTGTTGTTAGATATTTTTTTGTGTTGGACAACAATTAGTTGAAAAAATGCTGTGGAATTTAGAATCGAGAGTTGTATATATGGTTGGTACACAATTTTGTGTGTCATGCTTTTTTTTATATTCTTCTCGCTTTTTTTAAAACAAAAAATTACCAAGTTGCGAGTCTTGTTGCTAACATGGTCACGTCTTTGACGACTCCAATCTCACACACTCTTACAAGCTTTGCATGCATAGGTGGTGGTGGTGGTGGTATATATGCCTACGACGTGGACAAAATTTTGCTGGAAACAACATCAAAAGTGCTATATTAAATATATTACTAGATCCGAAATATATACTTATAGGTAGATATATTATATTGATAGTGGTTTTTTATACTGATATAATGTAACCTTTTGTTTCACATGAGAATCGCTGTATTTATGTATGAATTGATAATGGAGGCAACTCACACACACACACACATACAAAACAGTCTTTTTTACCAGCACACACACACACACACACACGCGGCAAAGCAATCATGCCATCAATTGTAATATAGCTTCAAGGAAGGTATAAAAAGGTCTCCTTTTCAAGTGGAATACGACGACGACGACGGCGGAAAAAGTAGAGAAGCGAAATTCTGGTTGGTGATGTGATGGTTTGGTAGTCGGGCTTATTTTTTTGCTATTGCGTTGTCGGGAGAAGCATAGCTAGTTTAGTTTGGTTACAAATTCAGAATACGGAATTGATATTCTTCTCCCTCTCTCTCTCGGTCTCTAGAGCTGCTGCTCGTTTTCTTCTATACATGCAGCCAAAAGACAAGAGAGAAGAAAAAAAACTAAATCCAGCAACTGCGACGACAAAAGAGAGAGAAGGAGAAGAAGGAAAAGAAGTGAGTTGAATATAAAACGAGGAAGAAAAAAAGAGTTTTTTTTGCTTCACTTTCCACCACCACCACCACCACGAGGCAAACGCAAGCCATCATCTCTTCTATTTTTTTCTGCTTTGGTGTATCAATATCTTTGGCTGGGTGCATTTTAAGATAAGAAAAAAAAGTTTGTTGGTATGCACAAAAGCTTTCAAAAATTTTAGATGGGATTTTTTTTGCTGCTGCTGCTTGCTCAGTTGTGTCTATCTGTATGGTTTCCTCATTGAAGTTGATCCACGATAATATTATAAAAATCTTTCTTTTTTTATAAGAATATATGCATCTATTTTGTCTATAGGCATATGGGTATATAGATGACATCTTTAGGTGGGTATATGGTATATATATACATATATGCCTTGTTAAGCTTATGCATATACCTAGCTACCAAAGTTTCTTTACACGTTGGATTTTTTTGGAACTGATGATGATGACGTGTTCTGGATACATTGAAGAAATACATTATTGCAGTTCTTTGCTTTTTGACTTGGAAAAAACGTAAAAAAAGTCCTTCACTTAAATATGTACCTACTATATATTCTATGCTTTTTATGCATGCATAATGTGCTGTTTTTTCTTCTTCTCTCGTCGTCGTCTTCTAAAGAGAGAGAGAGAGAGAAGAGGATTGGTTTGCATTTTGTATTGGAATCTATATGTATACATGCCTATTATTCCATGCATGCATGCATGCAAACATACCAACCTTTTTTTCTACATCTTCCAGTTTTTTCCATGCAAGCAAGCTCAACTCTTTTTTACATGCGCTCAAGTCAATATCGTCATTCTCATCATCATCATTCCACTACTTCTTTAGAAAACGTGTTTTGTTTGTCTGCTCTTGTGTGTGTTTGGAAGGAGCAAAAAAGCTGTTTTGAAATTTAAATATGAATGTATTTACTCCACTCTTTTCTCCTTTTCTTTTCGTTCATCTTTACCAGCACGGCTATTATTGCCACTGTTGCTGCTGCTGCTTACATCCGTATCATCATAATATTCATACATGCATATTATATACATCCTTCTTGTCACACAGAAAAGACTGGATAAGAGTAGAGAAAAAAATTCTTGTGTAGCTATATACATAATATTGCATTTCTTGGTAATAATATATTATACAAGAGATTTTCTTTTTCGTCTTTCTGCTAAAAAAAACTAACACACAAGTTCTATTAGAATAGCTAGGGATGATGATGATGGTTTTGTGAATGCAAGTCTAAAGTATCAAGTAAAAAAAGTAAGTATAGTGAAATGAAAGTGCATGAAATGTTGTCTGTAAATTTAAAAGAATTCTACATGAATACCATGCCATGCGAACATATTCACAGAAGAAGAAAAACTCGCTTCTTTCTGTCGCTCATCTTCTCGGCTCTGAGGATGATGATGATGATGATGATATGTTGTGCATTCTTTTTAAATAATTCGCTAGATCCACTCCACTTGGAGTGAGTTTATATAGTACATAGGTTGCATTGTGTGCATATTATTTAGTTATTATGATAGGTAGTTAGTATGCATAATAAATTTCCTTGTTAAAAAAAGGCATTCAGATCAACAACGAGAAAAAGCTTTAATTCATCCAAGCAGTTCCTTTTATCTCTTCTTCTGCGGGATTGTGTGACTCTTCTCTCTGGACGTAGTAATCTGTACAAGACATACATGGAGATATTATGGAAAGACTACAAACATTGGCTGGTCTAATAGACGGAATGCATGCATAATCCTATATCCCATCTCAAAACTCAGACAAGAAGAAGAGAGGTGCATTTTTTAACAATTTTTTTTGACTGCTTATATGACAAGGCAGAAGAAGAAAAATTAGTAGAGAAAGATTGATGAAGAAAAAATTTTCACAAAAGAAAATGAAATGTGTGCATTATATCATCCCATTCAAAAGGACATTTTGGTAATGAATTTTTTATTATGTTCTCTCTGCACCTTATAACCACTTTTTAAATAATAAAAAATTTGTCTGAGTTTGTGTGTTACAGAACGAAGTATATGGCAAATGTATAATAATATGGCTTTCATTTTCTTTCATGGTGTTTGGGAAGTTGAATTGAAGTAATTATTTTCTCATGGAATATTTTATTTCCCATTTGTAAATATGAGGAAACTCTGATTAAATTAGACAAACATGGAGTTGTGACTAAAGAGATTTTTTTAAGCAAGAAATTTTTTAAGAGTTTATTTTTTTCTGCATTTGTCACATTGATGTATGTTTAGTTTGTGTAGACAAGTTATACCATTTTGGAAACTTGAATGAAATAAATAATCCAAGCTTTATATTTCTTCTCATTCTACTGCTCACTCTAGCCCAAAAACCAGACTAAATCTAAAAGTTGTAAAGTCTTCTAATGTTCATGGAACTTTAAAATGGCGCAATGTATGTTCAGTTTTCTCTGTTTATTCATAGCAGAGATCTCTGACTGGAACTTGAAAATGCAAAGTATTTAGATAATCATGATATCACGATGATGATGAAAGGCTCATCTCAATTTTTTATTTTTTTTGCGTAGTGTGATGTTGGTTGTTATGATGTTCTTTTGAACAAAGCTGCTATAAACATAGTAGGTAATTCTATTACAATAACCACTCAAAAATGATGGTCATCATCATTATCATCATCAACAACGTCGTCGTCGTCATAAGCTTTTTTTGGTTCTTTTGCTAACGACTATGCATTTATTACGGGCTACCTGATAAAAAAAAGAGCAGCAAAGAGAAATAGAAGAGTTGTGTGTGTGTGTGTGTAATATGCAACGTTATTTTTGGACTCATTTCACATAATAATGACCCTCATAACAATAATGATTAGTCGTTAGAATTGTCAATTAGGTAGTTTTCGTTCGGTATATTGTGTACATATTATACTTGTGATGATGATGATCATGTTGGTGGTGGTTCTTCTTAGTCTCCTCTGTTCGCTTCTGAATAAAAGAGGATATTATTCATTCATTTGCTTTTATCCGCTTCAGTTGTCATTCACTAAAAAAACCTACCAGCAACCTCTACCACCTCTACCATCACCACACAAGCATCAAGAGAAATAATGAAGATGTGTACATTTTACCTACACAAACATACACACATATACAGCCCATCATACAAAAGCTTGTAAAAAAAGATTTTCTGTGTGTGTTTTATATTATGGACTTATGACTAGCATTTTCGTCGGCTTTTTTGAGCAAAGTTAAACAAAAAAGACTGAATGGTTTGATGATAATTTTTTAAAATAGCTCTACACAAATAATAAGCTTGGTTATTGTCAGTTTGGAAGATATTATCAGGTAGTCTCCTTCTCTCTCTCTCTTTAGGACAACAAAAAAGAGCAATGAGCAACAGCAGCAGCATCGAAGGAGGAGGAGAGCAAAAATCAAGGGAGAATGTTTGTTAGTAGTAGTTGTTGGATGTAATGTATGATGGTTGGTGGTGGTGGTGATGTGATGGAGATGATGTACAGATGTAAAGGTTTACGATGATGGTGGTGATGTGTTGTGTGTTGTAGACACATGCATACTTACTAAATTACTACTACTACAAAAGTTGCATGAATTTACTCAAAGCTCAAAAAAATGAATTCAGAGAGGAAGGATGATAATGACTGAAATACGTAATTTGCTTAATGTATTATTCATATAGGTCGAGGATTTTCATCTCATTTCACGAAATTGTTGTTTTAGTCGTGTAGAGTGAGTGAGTAAAGTTTTTATACCTAAAGATACGTATATATGTATATATAAACAGGGTGTACTACTATTGCTGCTGCTGATGCATGGCAATATGTGTGTGTTTGCTGGTGATGATGATGACGAGATGATCATTTCAATTATGCATCAAGCATCAGTCAGTCAGTGAGAGAGTGAGTGAGTGAGCTTCAAAACAAATAAAACCCTTGAATTCATTCATTGCATGTTTATTGACGCTTATGTTGTAAATTATGCGACCAAGAATATTCCGACACAACAGAAAAATTCGACAACTGCTGTTGAATGTTTCATTTTTTGTTGTTGGTTTATGAAATGCAAAAACAAATCCCATACTCACGCATAATACAATAGAGAAAAACACAATAATAATCTTTAGTTAAGAAAACATTTATATATTACTATACAGTTTTTTAAAAGAATACCATTACAATAAACTGGCTATATGAACAATTTTAGTTTAAAGTTTACTTGCAAATTTAACTTTAATAACTAGATAAGAAATAAGAAGAAGTGTGAAGAGATTAGGATATTTGTGAGCTGAATACTGACTTATATTTGGAGGCTACAAAAAAAAAATGTAAAAATGCCTATATAATTTTTCATCATGCTTGTGAGATTACAAGGTGCAAAAAAGTTGTAGTCATACAAGTCATGAGATGCATAATTGAATGCACCAAATTGCGATTCCTGTTATATTTAGCAAATGCGTCAATGATTTTTTAAATGACGTAGTTGACAATTAAGTATAATTAAAAGGTACCATTACTGCATGTGTTGCGAATAATCGGCACATCGTAATTACAGCAAAAATTTAGATATTGCATTTCCAGTATAATCATTTGAATTCAAATATTACTTTACACTGATACTGAGGGACCTTCCATTCTCACCATTTGCTATTCTTGGCTATAAATAGTGGTCGGCGTGTAAATCATGCATGTTTCAATGCCAAAGATAATAATAAATCATTTTCGGTAAGGAAAGATGAGGTATACACTCTAAAACACCATAATGGCCATAATTTTATAATCTTGCATTTAAAAATAATATAATTATTTTTTACAATAATTTATTCATTAACTTAAAAGGAAGCTTGTATTTAAAAATCTGAATGTCATCATCATAATCATGATCTTATAAGCTAATATGTTCAAATCTGATGATCAGGATCAGACCATTGAAAAAAAAATTACAACAGATGATATGACAAGAATTTTTTTTGAATGAATGGGTTATCTTGTTTGGAGTAGTAGTACAAATGAGTCTTTTTTTGGAGTAATAGTCCTGCTACTTTTCCAGCACCACTGCTACCACAGCTACTTGCTAAACAAGTAATGATGGAAATATAAGGCTTCTTCATTTAAAATTTATCATGTCTCCAACACATGTCATTTGACAAGATACATACATAAAAGCAAAAAAAGACTTGCTGCTTGTATCTTTTTTATTCCTATAAATACCACCATTTAAAAGTGGGTAGGTATATATATACCTTGAATGAAAAATGACAGATGACACTTTTAGATTATACATTGACACCTACGATTTTTTTCGTTTTCTTTTAAAGATGTTGCTGCTGCTGATGCTTTGGGATGATGATGATGATGAGAAACATGATATATTTACTTATATGGGATGTTGTTGTATAAAAAAATGTGTTTGTGGAATTGTAACGAGTATAACGAAAAAAGTGAGAAAAGGGGTTGCACACTGAGCAGCACGCACGCTGTAATCTAGCCTGACTATCTCGGTTGGACGTCTGAAAGATTTCCTTGAAAGAAGTAAGGACGATAGTAGCAAATCAGACAGAAAGAGAGACAGAGAGAGAGCAAAAGCAGTCTTTCTTTCGTTTGTCGTTCATTTATATAATGGCTGATTGTAAAGTAGATAATATGGCAGTGTAGATGATAGTACGTGATCAATATCATGTTACTTGTAACCTGATCCATTGAAGAATGGCCATATTTAATAAAAATATATATAGGTATCCCAACTTTTATATTGCAGCGCACTTGTAAATAAATGAAAAGATTGTGAAAAAAAAAATTCTTGAGGGTTTACAATAATTTTAATGCGTACATAATATTCTTATTTTTTGTCGTATTATCTGCATATGTCGTAGTATATTTTTTTGTAATGGCTTTGCGAAATTTTATCCCTTGTTTTAAATATTCAAATAATAAAAACGTAAGGAAATTGAGATTCCAATTTACAGCCTACTTCTTTTCACTCTGTTTACAAAATTATTAAACGCTAAACAAACCATTAGCACATAGCTAACAATTTCTTTTATTAGACTTTAGTTGGAAAAGTTCCAGGTACTATATCAGCCCAGTAAAGAGAGATGTGGAGAGGGAGAGAGAGAAGCAATCTAATAAAAAAATATATAAAATACTTGGATTGACTTTACAACTGCCACTTTTTCTGTCATTTTTTTTTACACTGAATGATTGTAGTAACCACACCACTACCACCACCGGTGGTGTAATGGTGGTGGATATGGCTAACTGATGATAAAAATAAAAGAATATATATTCAAAACTAAATAACCAGAGTACACGAACAAAACGAAGGGAAACGGACAAGGTGAAGGTTTATTTTTATACTCAGGCAATTGTACTCCCTGAGCCCCTAATAAAATGACACCTTTAAACAAATTTACTCCAGACAAAACGACAACATGATGATGTTGATGATGATCATGATCATCATCATGGTAATGTGCTCTTCTTTTCTTCAAGAAGATTTTCATGTAGTAAAAAAAAGTTTTATGAGTGCAAACATGTCAATGCAACAGCTAGCTTACTGGCTGACTGCTGACTGAAACCAAACTAGACTAGTACGAAGGGTATTTTTTTACTATTTATTTATGAGTCGTAAAATAGTTTACGATTCAATAAAACGGTTCAAATGAAACCCACAATAGTACCGCTTAAAGTTATATATATACTCACACAAAAAACTTAATATATAGAAGCCTTGAGGGTAAAAAAATAAAAAGTGCTCTAAAACTGGCACTGCAAAATGCCACACTGCCAGCTCTGTTTTTTTATAATACTTGTGTGCTTTATATTATATATGTACCTAAGTTTCTCTTTTGTATATATTTTAGCTTCCACTTTGCCATTTTTTTTTATAATTCGCCGAACGAACATTTTATTTTGTAATAAAATTCTCTTTAAAATCTAGAAAGAGCATCAAGTGAAAATATATGGTTGACGCTTTAAAGCAGTGAATCTTTCTTGTGATGATTTGTGGAAGAGTACCTTCATTCCTGAAAGTGTAACGGACAGGGATGCACGTTAGTTTAAAATATTGTGGAAGAATGGATTGTCGTTGAATTATGTAGATTTTGGAGAAGAATTTTGAGGAAAAAATAGTCAAGTGCCTAAAAGTGTAGATCAAGTAATTACCTATGCAACTTTGGGTGACCTGTTGGAATTGCAGTTGGATTTTTTTTTTTTGAAGTATCACGGTGATTTGTATTTACTCTTTTAGAAGCGTAACAAGGAATTTTACAACGGCGAAATAAAACCTGAGCGAGTGAGAAATTTTGAATGAAAAAATAAAAAATTAAACGAATTAAGTGCCCTTATATATATTTTTGCACACGTGGAGATTCCACGGTTGGAGGTTTTCTTCTCGCACTGTTATTGATCATGACTATAGAAAAAGTGTACGTTGTGCCAAAGTGGGGGGATTGCGTCTCCGGAATAAAGTCTCGTATTGTTACTAAAAGAATTTTTGTTAAATAAATAAATAATGTCCTCAGTTTGCAGAAAAAAATATCTTGTGAATTTCTTTCCTTCATCAACAAAAAAAGTGTTTATACATTGTTGAGTTTGGGGCTAGATAATATAATTCTCTTTTCAAGTACGTGTGCATATTTTGTTTGTGTCTCTTTTCCCACTGACTTATGGACTTGTACTATGGAAAATGAAAAACAAACAACACATAAGAAAAAATGTCTACATTATTTTGTTGTGTAAAATTTTTTGTACGGAGACAAGAGTGAGGAGATAAGATCATCTCTCTGGTCTCGTTTACTCTCTCAAACAAGATATATACTCAAGAAAAGTCTATATACTGCCTACATAATACATATATTATAAAGGTTATATTACAATGTCTGCAAAAAAACGAGATTTTAACGTATTCGCCAATTTTAAATGTACAAAAAACTTTACATCATTCAGTTTACCTACTTGTAAATGTGTTTGTCTGGGAGAGAATACATACAAAAAAAAATGATTGTGGCTGTTGGCTGTTTTTTGGTAGGTATATGATATGTAGATGCATACATTATGCTCCTCGCATGCATGCATTTTTTTATTGTGCTCGGTGGTGGTGGTGGTGTGTGGATAAAAAGATGGATCACCGATAAAATATAATAATAGTAATACATACTACAAGTAACAAAAAAACGACTTGAAAGGTTATAGCGAGTAAGTGTTGTGGAATGGAATATTGGAGTAGAATTTAGTGTTGTGTGAGTCCTATAAAATATGCTCTCTCTCTCTCTTGTTTTGATGTTGATATGCGAGAGAGATTGAATTGATTACAGAATATATGTATGTATATTTTTTTCGTGTGTGGGACGGACTCTGTGTAAGGTCTATAAAAATAAAAGTGAATATTATGGTAAAACATGACAAGGGCAGAAATAATGTAGAGACGATGATGATGATGATGACGAATGATTTTTTAAAAGAAGCAATATAGTAGAGCAGCAAGAGTAATAACACCACAGACTGGCAAACCATGAGTTAACCTTTACTCTGACTTAAGCCAAAAAAAATCAAATCAAAATTCCATATGATTATATATGTACAAGTAATCTGCATTGCATGTGGATATTTTTATTTAGTGCACAGCACATACATATATACATGTTACATACCTACCATATAAATTCCTAAACCTAAACACTTCAATTGAGCATTCTATGTAATATAATGTATCAAACAATATTTCCGTATAGTATATAGTTAGTGATAAGAAGGCGTTAAAACTTCAATCAAGAAAAAGAAAATAGGAGTAAAAAGTAATACGCAAACCAGAGTGGGATAATATGGATTTGAAGAAGTAAAGTGGCTGGCTACTACTTTGCAAAAAAATATTACTCTGCTGCTGATGATGATGGTTGTACAAGTAGAGGTGTGTGTAATATTGGGTGAGTGAGTTGAGTAGTAGTAAAAAAATGATATTAGCAAATATGCAACAAGAACATTAAGTCAAGTCAAGACATCCATTTTTTTAAATACTTTGTTACACACACACACAAACTGTTCATGTCCTTATTCCAAGACACAAGAGAAGAAGAGAAACATGGAGAGAACCCATGTATGTAGGTATACTTAATATTTAAAACAAGTGCGAATTGGGATACAAAAAAAAGAAAAAAGATTTAGTGTGGTAGAAAAGCTATATATAAATATATGTGTAAGCTATTTTGCTAAAATAAGCTATTGTAATAAAATTACAAAAAAAGAAGTTATAATATGTAAGTGCATAACTCTCTTGGAAAAATATGTGGATGGTAGTGCTACTACTACTACTGTTGCTACAACAACAAAAAGTACAACATTAGCAGTATCACAAACTACAACAACTGCAATTACCACCATCACCACCACTGCTGCTACTACTACTACCACCGTCGTCGTCGTCGTTGCTTTTACTGCATCTATTACTATTGCAACTACTACTACTTCTACTACTGGCTTATATTTTTTGAAAAAAATATAATAATAATATTGGCAAAATGGACCGGTTGTGCAATTTTTCTGATAGTTATGGCCCTTGTAAATAGCCTGACCCAAACCTACCGCAAATGCATATTGTGAGAGGTAAATGAATTCATTAAATTAAATTAAATGAGTACAACTTAAAGTTAATGTGCACAAACAAAACATTAAATTTTACGCATGTTATATGTATATGCATATATTTTTTTACTACTCCATGCTTTTTTCTTATATAAGTATATACAGTGTACTTTTTTCTCTCCACTCCTCCTCCTTTTCATGTATCGGGTTAAATATTATTATGATGGGATGGGATGTGTGGTGGTGGTGGTGGTAGTAGTGTGTGGATTTGTATGTGTTGTTATGTGAGTGTGTGTGTGTGTTTGGGTGAATAAATGTATATTATATAGACGTGCTTAAACTTTATAGACCAGCTTTTCTTTTTGTATACAAAAATGAAGATGAGCATGATGATTATAATGGTGATGGGGGTAACGACGGCGATGAACGATGATGATGATGATATTAGTGCTCTGGAGTCATTTTTGAGAATGTGAATGGCATGTTTTACTTGTTTGTCAAAATTCATTCATCTGTTGTTGTATATATATTTTTTCTTTAAAAAAAATGATCCCGGAATGCTTTTTTTCTTGTTTACCGGGTTTTAGTTGCTGTGTGACACATGACTGGCGCATTACAATAAATTTGCCAATATAAATAAATGTACAGTTCAAAAGTTGATCGATTACATATAATTAATTTTTTTCATACATTCTTTATCCACAATCCACACATCATCATCATTGCTGCTATTTAGCATTCACGTCTTAATAATAACGGCTTTGTAATAACCGTAAATTTTGTAAATCGTTATGTAAAAGTTTTTTGTCTTTCTTTTCAAAGCTTGTACTTAGATCAAAAGTCGGAATGATATTTTATTTTATTTATTGTGAAAAGACAAAACATGCTTGAAATTCATTTTATTTTCAATTTCATTTAATGTCGTCTGTAACAACATTAGGAAAAGCAAGGCAATTATTGGAATACTAGTTTTTATAACAAACTTGTGTTGTTAATTCATTGTGCGTGGGCTATATATCAAAAATAAATATATTATCGATTGAATTGCAAATTTTCCCTGTGACTTTTACTTTTGTGGTAGAAAATTGATTACAGATTTAAAACCGGTTAACAGTATAGAGAACTAAATAATATAATTATAGTCTCAAAATGTGTAACTTCCATCCCATCTATCTTTATTTTGAACGTATTCTGATTTACGCACATGCTAGATTCTTTTGGGCTCAGTACTAGTTGATCTTATCTGATAGAAATAATGGAACAATTGTTGGATGTTTGTAATTAATGCAGATCAAATCCATATATGATGTGATATAGTTCATTAGCAAAAATCTTTTATTAGGAAAGAGTACAAAGTGGAGGCTCGTAAAGGTATCAAACTGTTATTCATATTTTATATTTTTGCATGTTACAAGTTAAACCTGACACGTCTCAATTTTAAACCTGTAATTAAAAAGACACTCTGATGGACAACAATAAACTGGCAAGGAAAATGTTAATTCAAATTTCGGTGACTAGAAATAATATCATTTCAAAACTATATATGAATATTAATACAATAATGTAGTATTCTCCGTGTATGGTTTTGCATGCATACATATATGTATATACATACATGTGTACATATGTATATGTGCACGTGTATAAAGGTGTAAAACCAATCAAACACCATTTTCCGTCCTTTTTGTGCAATGGTACTTGTTCCTACCTTACCTACCAACCTACCTATAATGTAGGTACATGTAATATGCATTGTACATGCAATCTTTATTTCACGCGTTTTCTACGAAGGTTATCATCATATTAATATAAATTTTATCGTCTCTCTCCGTCCAAAAACAACAACAAATAACAGCAGCAGCAGCAAAGTAGTAAGCCCAAAACCCTACACTCCCAAAAAAAAACTTGTTTCATTTCAAGTTTTACGTGCGTCTCTCTCCACCACTCTTTTCTCTCTCTCTCTCACTCTCTTGTTCATCTCACTCACACACACACACATACAAGCGAGTTTTTTTTGTTGGGTTGGGTTGCTTTAATGGCCGCCACGCAAGCGTTTCCAGCTCCTTCTTACAATATCACTTATCACTGGCAGGATGCATCACACACACAACACATATTATACTACTACACCGAGACTCTTGTCTTCTTCTCTACTGGCTTTCCCCATGCCCATGCTCCTTCACTCTTTTTATTTAGTTTTTCCTTGCTCTCCCTTTATACGCCATATAATATA
>JAHZNC010005326.1:0-10250 GCA_027744095.1 Zhuqinia jingwanae | reverse complement strand
AGTTTTAAACCGCACAATAATTGGGTAAACAAGGCCAAGTGCACTCCCTCGACAGTCAAATAAGTAGCATTTCAATCGTCAAATTCATAAACTGATAATAATAGCATTTGCCAGCTGCATTCCGTTGACTATTTTGACTTTTTGTACATTTTGCTTTTATATAACAACTGTAATATTTAGGACTGTTGAAAACAAAATGACTATGCAGTAGCATAAGGCTCTACTAATATTTGATTTATTACCACAAATGTATTAGCAAGACTTTTGAATAGACAAGCCAAGAAAAGAGAGCAACAAACAAGGCGTCAGTCTGGAAAGAAGCAAGGTCATGGATTCTGAGATTTGACCATCATGGTGCATGGTCCATGATGGCTATATAGTCATCGTTCTGCTTTTTGACTTTTCCTTTCTTCTTAAAATAGGAAATGCAGTTAGGATAAGTGGAAAGAATTTCCTAATTTGCTTCTTTCATGAATCTTTATCACCCTGTAATAAGATAAAGATGTTTTTGTGCATTACAAAATATACTATGTTCGCAAAAAATGTTCGTAAATGTTCAAGTAATACAGATAATAATAATACTCTATCATAATAATATAATTTTATTGCCACACTTGAGAATGTAAGTTTCCATTCATTTTCAAAATATATACATATTTATTGTTTTAACACTTGCGCTTCTTTTATGAAAGCAATTCATTTTGGTTTTCCCATTTTTCCTCAAACAAGACAAAGAAGGGCATTTTTTTATATTCATCCCCACTTTATTTTTTCTCATCTGCGCAAAGCTGTTTTATTATGTACCTCAACTGAGTAACAGCCCCTCACAACTAATCTTTTGCACATTTACAGGCGCACTATAAATGCCACAAATGAGTTTTGAACTCACAAATAGAATATTATCCTTGAAATTCATTGCGTCACAGAAGGAGATTGATATGTGGCTAATTGAGACATTTCTAAAATAAAATTGGAGCTGATCGCGTATTCATTTTATATGAAATATATAGTAAAGTTGTTAGCTGTGTGCTTATTATCACACAAAGCAAAAGAACACACAATCATGGTAGTACCTTGCGGCTCACGTTTGAATTCAAAATTTCTTGAAGTTCAAATCTTCTTGCACACATTGTTAATTTTGTTAACTCTTTAACGGAAAATTTGTGAAACGGTAGCCATCTAATCGTCATTTAAATAATAATCTATTATTTTACAAGTCATCGTTATTCTGAAAATTGGTATATATTTTTTGCTTAGTCAGTATATATAGCAATTTTCCTTTTGCAATGCCAAGGTTAATGGGGTATCATTTTACGCAATATAGTCGGATGTCACGATTTTCTGACATGAATGAGTAGTTCCTTATGGTACTCCAAAGGGCAGTAGAACAAAGACGTGTTCCACCTCAACGCCAACTTAGCCTGGTATATTTGCTTTCTCTCTCTTCTCTTTCTGCTTTCTTTCAATGTCAAACGCTGATATGATGACATGACGTCTACGACGACGCTGTCAGCACGTCAATTTGCTGTCAATAAATTTTTAATAATGAGCAGGAGAGAAACTTCCTGGTTAGGTGTGAAGTTGAAAAATATCAAAATTTGTGTTTACTAAGTATTATGCATTGTTTCCCCATTTCCCACTAAATGAGCAGAAAAACTTTCAGATGAATTTGAAAATATATTTCATGAAACTCGTATAACCGATATAACTACGTTGTGAGTTGTGAGATTTTCAATTCAGAATTGGTTAATTAAGTAGGAGATATCCAATTAGAAAAGTTTATTCGCAACAACTATAAATACGCAAGCATTTCATAACGTATGTCAAAAAATTTCGATGACTTGGGTTGTATTGTCCTTAAATATCCTCTAATAATGAGGTAGTATGAATAATTATGTTACACAACTTCGTTTCAGCTCTTGCTCAAGAAAAAAGGCCTATTAAGGCAAGGGTACAACAACAAAATTTCCATTTACCCTTGCTGGTTTAGCCATTAATCGAGTACATAAAACAGAACGGTCTTGCAAAGAGTTATTTTACGACTGTAACAGAAGTTGCATCTCTGCTAACGGCAACATAACCAGGCTAGCCACCTCGTTAGTGAAAAGGTGAATGCTACCGCTACCCAAGCATAGGGATGCAAAGCCCTACTAATATACATGTATACAATATACTGCAAAAGTAAAAAAATATATATTTATATAAAAATTGGTTATTTTAGTCGTTGGAATAAGTAACTCTGTTTCTGTTGTTGTTTTCTGTGTTTTTTTGTCATAAAACTTGTTTGGTTCTACTTCGAGCTATATATGCACCAGTAGTACAAAATATCCTACTGTTGTTGTTGTTGTTGTTGCCACAAACAAAGTATGTTGGCAGAACAACTTCATTCAGTCACCAGCCCTTTTACCTCTCCATTCTATTTTTCCCCTTTTTTTCTCTCGCATTACGGAATTTATTTCTTCCTTACTTCTGTAATGACATGTTACACCATCTCACATCTTTGCTAGTATCTCTCCCTTCACGGTAAAAATAGTAATAATAATACCATGTGCCATTGTATTTCCCATTTCATTATTCCCAAGAAAAATGTTCCATACATTTAGGGATATATACATAGATAACCAATGCATTCTCTTTGGATCTTCTGGCGATGAAAAAAATGAAACAAATAGGTAGGGACGACGGTCTCCTTTTTATGAGCTTTCTTCTTGGCTTCAACTGAAATTTTTGTATCTGGGTTATCTATTACAGTTATAGGTACATACATCTATCTAAACTATTATTTATATCTCTCGACAAACCAGGCATGCCGTGTGCACCCACGGACTCTCTTCCACATTCCTTTCCCGTGCTTACCTCTAAACAACCCTGATAATTTCTATCCAACTTTTGTATTAGGAAGACGCAGATAAAGCAAAGATGCACGGTTTCTTTTACCGATCCATCAGAGTGTGTAATAGACGCTATAAATACAAGAGAAACAAGGAATTTATAACTTTTTGAGCAAATGCGGGAGGGCATGCAATTAAGTTCATACAGCATATTCCTATAGAAAATATGGCATTGATTTCACACAAGACTGCACAAACATATACATTCATACGTGTCAAATTACGTCGTCAGATTAAATAACTTTTTTCCCCAAACTAAAAAGTTAATTTAACTTTGCTTAGTTTAGTTTTCTTCCAAGTGCGTTTTATATTCTCACCAAAAATATAGGGCCCGTTTATCTGTATTGTTAGCTTGAATGAACACTCTGTGTAGTTTTTATTTATATACAGGCATCATCTTAGAGATGAAGGAGGGAAGACTAACAATAATATGTGTGGATTGAGGATGTAGAGAATGTCATGAATGTGGACTGAATGGGAATGTGCTACTACTGGGAAATGCAATTAATGAATTACATGTACGATATACATATGTATACTTTGTTGTAGATAGTGAATTGTTGATTCGGGATTCACACGATCAGTACTTATATACGATATCAATGTCGGGACAAATAATTTTTTTGAAACGAACGATCTCAAACTGTAAATTTCATTTTTCAAATTTTATTCTGGGACTTAATGAGCTAAGCTCATAAGGTATTGTGGTAATAACATAGAAACTTAAAATGCTTGCATGTTTTTGTGCATCATAGTGCCCCGTTCCAAAATAGATAAAATATTAAATATTGCATATTATGTATTACGTATACATGACGTAGTTATGTATTGCATGGAGGCGGTATTCCCCTTGTCCATTCCAACTTTTGGAAATATCATTATGCAATGTGAACCGAAAACAACCGTTTTTTGTTTGTCGCCGTGTTTTCCTGCGTGTGTAATGTTTGTACTTTATGTTGGGCTGGGTTCAGCTACATAAACTTGAACAATTTGGCTCTTAAGTGCCAAGCTAATGGTGATTTATGGTAGTAAAATAAAAGTTGGAAAATAAGAACGTTTTATGTAGGAACTATATTGAATGCTAGCGCATTCGCATTCAAAAAAAACTACGCTAGATAAAGCTATAAAAAGTAGATAAATTGATTAGATTGTAACTAAAATCTCAAGGAATGAACGCAATCTACGGATTCATAAACAGACACGGCGGGTGGTTAACTCTTCAGCTCTTCTGCCCATTAAAAAGTTTTTAGAGGATGTGGTCAAGTAATTCTTAAAGTAATGAAATGTAATTTGTTAAAATGGACTATTCATTTTCATTCTTGTTAGGCAGCTGCAATTATACTCTTCTAATTACGACAGCTCTAAAAAAAACTTTACTAATGTAACTTCGTTATATATCCGAACAAAGTTTACTTTTGCTTTTAACTAACTAGGTCAGCTCCATCAGTTACTATATAATAGGACTGGGAAAAGTGAATTGGAAAAGGTCAAGATGGAATTCTATTGGCATTAATAATAATAGATAAATTTGATAAATATTCAATCGTATATTATGCAAAACAAAGTTATTTAAACTTTAAACATAAATGGAACAGGGGAAAACAATGAAACCCTTTATTTCGTTTTGTCATTTTCACGAGCGAAGCAAGAATGGAATAGGAAAATTTGTCATGATATTATAGTACTTCAATAGCAAATATTAGCATGTGCGAAAGCAACGTCCCCAACCATTCATTTCATAATCAGCCCATCAGGGTACGAAAGAACCCCTTTAATTAAAATATGATGAAGATACAGCGAGTGATTTTAAAAATAATCATATGCAGCTAGACGTTTCGACTTTATTCCAAAGTCATCTTCATGAGCAAATAAAAAAATTAAAAACCCCTTTAATTTAATTTAATCTTTGAATCTTTAATCTCGCTCATCGTCGTTGGCTGACATGGTGGTCCAGGTTCGGATTTACGCATTAATTAGGGATGGGTTATATCTATTTCACTGCCACACTATCCACAAAATATATACATACAACATAGGTTCTAGGTACCTACATGAGAACATACATATTAACAGTAAAATATTATGTGTGTATGTACCAAAACGTGATAATTAAATTCTCTTTTTGTGTACTCTTCTCGACATGGGATCTCGAAAGGTAAATTAAAGAAGAAAATATTCAGTTTTTAAAATGAATTCGAAAAGATACACTCTCAGGTCGAGTTTGTAGTCCAACTTTACAATTTCATTAAAAATGGGCGACATGCATATTAACTAGTATGCATGGATGCTCATACATACATTAACTTTAGAGCATATGC
The DNA here is from genome assembly GCA_027744095.1 of Zhuqinia jingwanae. Taxonomy (NCBI): domain Eukaryota; kingdom Metazoa; phylum Arthropoda; class Collembola; order Entomobryomorpha; family Paronellidae; genus Zhuqinia; species Zhuqinia jingwanae. The sequence goes on along the minus strand of JAHZNC010005326.1, from coordinate 5,041 downwards.
AGCACAGCATTTGTCTTTTGGTTACAATTTGCATAATATGTTGCATATCAAATCACATTCATGACAATGAGTATACGGGGAGCAATATTAGTCCTGTCATGAGAATGCGGACCACTTTACATGTGTACATGGAAAAGAGAAAAAGTGAAAGGTACAAAATGCAATTGAAGAAATTCGAAGAAAATATAATGCAAAAAGTAAACAACGCAGCAGTAAGTTTGTATATCAAATCGAAGGGTGAAGCCCACACAGGAAATAAAAATACGGCTGCTACTTGAGAATATGCAGATAATAATGCCAGCAACCCTTTGTTTATGCATGCATATTAAGATAACACAAGTCTCATATAAAAATTTCCCTTTTTACAAGTACAGACATGCTACAAGGGTTACCAGGTTGGGATATCCTTCGTCAACATTAACATGCGTAAAGTGTGCCATTTCCAGCGAATGGAACATAATAGTATAATAGTCGTATTCTCATCGTTTAATACCTGATGCTGATGGTGGTGTATGGCAGCAAAATGCGGCATTATTATGAAGTAAAATATTTTGTAATTTCTTTTATTACTTGGGATGTGCTGTTAAATATCGACTTGACTCTTATACTCAAATGTGCTGTAGTGCAAGTTTCTGGTATTCTCGTTGCGTTATCCACAGGGGGCAAAACAGTATCTAATAACACGGCGTATGAATTCAAAATTGAATACTAAAACAAGAGTGTAGAGGAGTCAAGTTGAGATAAAAAACGAAGAAGCATAGAAGCGATTGCTTTCACATTTTTAGTATGCACAATGTAGATGCTTTTAATGTCGTAATCATATACATTCAGAACACTAAACAATGATGTGGTGGAAGGTATCCGTATGTAAAGACAGGACAAGAAATTTAATGGAATTTTAGAGAAACGTTGTTAGTATTAGCCGGTCATAACCTTTGGGGAGCCCTGTGCATATCAAGATCTAAAAATACCAGTTAAAAGCGCACCTGGAATGTGAAAGCTGAATACGTACACGTTTAACCCAATCTTAGTTTGACGCACAGAAAACGCACATCGCATCGCGAAAATTGAACTGTCCTGTGGTTTACCTACCGCTAACACCACACTCACACAATATATTTATTTGAGCAGTTTATAATAACGTTTACATTTTGAAGACTCAACTTGGATTGCTTTGTGGTGGAGTGGTGGATAACAGGACAAAACCGCCATGAAGTGGGTTATTTACATGGATGGTTAAATTGCAAAATTGTCTCTTATTGCGAGCAGAAATATACTTATGTAAATATATATGCTTTATAGTAAGGAAAGAGGGACCCCTGCCAACTTACGTAGATTTGCGAAATTCAACAGTTGAGAATGCATAGTAAATTTCTTTAGCCTCCACAACAGTATTATAGCTCAAACCGCGCAATAGTGCATATGATTAAAATTCCTATGCATACATTATATTCTTAAGGGACCGGTTTCGCATAAGTACATTGCAATTTTCTAGAGAATTTTTTAGATTACATTTTACAATGTCACCAGTTTTCATGATTATTGCCAGAATATACATACGTAGGCATACATACTACACGACATTTTACGCTGTATCATGTAAACAAACAATAAAGTGGAAGTGCAATGACAATGAATAAGTGTTCATATCTATATACCTATGCGTGTCTCCGTATTTATGATGAAGTGAATGTACGTAGGTATATGTATTCACCAATTTTTTTAGACGATGACTACTGCTAGAACGACGAGAATATTACAATGTTGGAGCCCATCATGACTCGTCATAATAATTATTATGTGAAAAAAACAAAAATAAACAAAATGAGCCTCCAGAAAATAAACAAACCGTCTATAAGTCTGGGAATAGAACGGAAGCCGGAACGAATACTATAAACTGAACAGTCAGCCATAAATAAATTGAATGAGTCTGAATTGATAGTCTTTATTAGTGACTTGACTTGACAAAGGCTCCTTTGTAGCATTTGTTTGGCAAAACTCCAGAAGAATATATATATGTTGGGGTCTGGTAGAGCAAACAAAATAAAAATGGAGAGTTTTGTATTGATTTTATATTCGCTCTGTATATTTTCTTTCCTCCTCTGTAGATACTTGACTGCTCTTGCAGTGTCTGATCTCATATTCCTTCTCTTCTCATTTTCCATGTCGTGGAGACACTATCCGAGTGTGAATACGATTTGGTTTTATTGGTGGTATACGCCGTTCGGACTCTGGATTACTGATGCAAGTAGTAAGTATTTTTTGTCCATCTAGTTGTTTACCCCGAAAAGTTACAAAATTTTCAGCTTATCTTCAACCTGGAATAGTAATCTATTTATCTATCAACACTATGATTTGCCTTCATGTAAATACAAACACATTATCCAAATACATTTGTGAAACGTAAAAGTGTTTTTTATATAATAGGTACCTTGTTATGTAATTTTATTAACTGCTACGTTGATATATATTAATGTAATCACTCGTGGTTAATATATATGTACACACGCTTATACAATATTTATGCATTAGATTTAGATCTCCAAAAGTCCATAAATTGAGCATATCATATGCAGGTATTATGTTGACGTAATGTTTGTTGTTCTGATGGGATTTGTGTAATCCTTGTTATGTAGATGCTAAATAGATATTATTTGATTTCCGTAAATTTTTAATGGAGCTTTCAATTTAATCACATTGGTTAGTAGTTTTTGTATACCCGTATCGCAGCAATATGTGGTAAGGGATTTTTACTTTTTAAAAATCATAGCATTCAACATTGAAAGTGTACTTATGCATTTGTTTGCTTTAAAGCTTCAGGTCAGAATGAAATTTGTGTGTCAATACAGAAAAAAATCTTCCCGTGGCTAAAATTAAATATGAGTGACATTGGTATCAAACCTTAAATTTATATGTATGCAATACAGACAACTGATACCGATCGGTAATTTTGTTAATAAAATTTTGTAATTTAAGTTATGTAGGCAGAAATCACCAATGTAAATGAAGGAAAATTCACTTAATGGCCCAGATATAGCAAATGCCATAAATGAAATATGTTAAATGGAGTCAGCATTTTGTTTAAAGATTTCATATTTTGCAATAATGTAGTATATTCAAAAAAAAAAATTGAAGTTTGAGATGAAAATCGGGTTTCCCCACTAGACGCAGATGTTGTTTGTCTACCTGACTGTTTTTCGAATTTCGCCACTTTTTTTCAGCTTTGCACTAAAAAAAACCATGCCCTCAGAATAAGAAATGCGGACAATAAAATGTTTTGTGCATTGTCATTTGAATATATTCATAAAAATATGGTGAATTTTCACTCTCTTTTTCCAATGCCAAATTTAACAAATGGAAGTGTCGTGTATCTTTTACCTGGTTTCATTTTATCTTTTTCCCTTAGTACACATGTGCATATGTTACTTTCACACGATGGGTTAAAAATGTCATCGATGAATAAACTATGTGGCTTGTCAACAGTATTTGAAGATAAAAATTCCATGCAAGCAAAAACAAATTAAATTACAAAATCGGATCCAAATAAATATTGTTGACACTTCTGAATATATTAATATGCTATTTACACAACAAGACGGAGTTTTAGATGTAAGATTTTGATATTGACAAATACAAACTTCTAGATTTTACTTTCAGTAAAATATGACGTGTCGTATGAATTATTATCATGCAAAAGTTGTTTTCACTTCAAATTTTACACAGGTATATTGTCATAAACGGTGCGTCTAAAAAATCCCGGAATTTGTATTCTACGGATTAGGAATTCCAGTAAAAAATCTTAATGTCAAATAAATTACCATTGTGTCATGAATAATAAAATGGTAAAAGTGAAGAGTTTGTGGAAAAATGTCTTGAAAAGGAAATTTATTTTTATTTTTTCCATTTTCTGTCTCTTTAAGTGTTCCATCTCATCTTGGGGAATTGTATGAGTGTATGTGGGCTTTGAAAGAACTGCTGCTTTCATGTACACACAAATCAACTTTAGGCAGTTACTCAAGAAAACTTTAACAGCTCAAGGAAATGATATTTATGGGTATTACGTACATGGTACACGTATGTATGATATACGGACATGCAATTTCCGGGACACACATCCATCGTACTCCGTACTTGTCATTTATATTTCTTTTACTGTTGAAGTGCAAACGGGGAAATCAGCAGCAAATGTGTGTGGGGCACCTTTTAGCCTGAGATGGATGATACAGGTAGAAAGTAGTACGTGTATGTACGCTGTAATTTTTAGAGTGAGTGTGGGAAACAGAGTTGTGGTTGCTTTTAGTAGTCACTTGAGTGGAAACTAGAAAGGTGTCTTAAGGATAGTAGTAAATGGAGTATCTAACAAAAATATTAATGTGGCAGTAATAAAAGGAGTATAATATACAATTTATATAGCATTGGTTCAAGGTACACATAACTCCACATGTAACTAACTGCATAACCGTTTGTACTTTCTTCTTGTGTAGGTATTTGTATACAATATTTCATTCAATAATGTATGAGTCACAAATGGGATTTGAGCTTTTTAATTTGAGGTGAGGGAATGAGTACAGAGAATAATGTTCAGAAAAAAGGAAAGGAGTAAATAAACATCTTGCTGTTTTGATGTAGTACTCCATGAACGTGAACACATGCAATATTCATACGAGAGTCAACGAAAACAACGATATGTTAACCTGAGAACATATGAACATTACATATAATATATTTGTGGAACTTATTAAATATTGGAATTAGAATTCATATTTCAAAATTTGACCGGGCTGTCAATTCCGAATAAGGTACATTGTTTTGCACTGAAAACTTGTCAGTACCGCTACAAGTGTGTGTATGCTAGAAAGGAAAACAATGGAGATGCATTTGTCAATGAAAGTTATACTTTCACCCATGTGCTCTTGTTTTGATACGATGCGCTTTCAATGTGCAAGTGAGTAAACATATGCACGAGCTGTTCTACCCAGAGCATATTTATTTATGAACGGAGGATATAGTTTTCATCCAAGGACTCCCAAGCGTACAGATA
>JAHZNC010005325.1:0-15888 GCA_027744095.1 Zhuqinia jingwanae | reverse complement strand
TATATTTATAGCACAGTTATTAAAAATACGCGTAGTAATATAGTTAGGAGGAGTTTTAGGACAAAACCACTATAATTATAAATCATTTCATCGACTATATGTCATTATTATCATTACAGTTTTATTATGCGCGGCTACTACTACTACTCATTTTACTATACATCTCACGAATCTGCTCTGCATATATTCTGCGTACTCTTTCCACCACCACCATTCAGCTTCAAGGCAGGCTTGAATAGGTTTTTATGAGGAGATGAAGATATGATTCAGTTTTCATAAAACAAAACAATAAGTCTTTGCTACTAGATTACTAGAATGCATTATGCGCGTCTACTAAAAATCTAAACTAAATTTACAAAGAAGACAGACGCCACTACCAACAACACCGCGCACGGCATCACACACAGAGACTACACAGACGACATACAATAAGATTTCATTTTCATGCTAATCTCTGTGAGGATGATGATCATTGTGTACAATTAGTATATTTTTCTTGCTTCTTGCATTTCAACTTAATCTCTATTATCACTTCCAAGAACAAAATCATCTTGCTAACTACGCAAATTTAGTCTCATTGTCATTTCATTTAATAATTTGAAAATTTTTGTACGTACACACTGGATAAATATATCTAATAGGTAAAGTCAATATTTTATTGATATAGATATATATAGATCATTTGCGTGACATAAAAAAAGAAAACACAGAGTCCGTTTAACAGACTAACTAAATTCAATTCATTTTACAAGAATAACAAGTGAGGTAGGGCAGGTCTGCTACAAGCTATCAGGTAGGTACCACACCACGGCAAGCATAAGCATTCATAATCATCATCACATTCATCACAATCAAAATCATTCATGACAATGACTCATTCATACAAACTCATTATAGAGGAGTCACAATTTGATTTACTCGTTCAAACTTCAAACTCCAACAAATGCAAGCACAACAATGCAATAAAAATGGTAGCAGGAGGGCAGCAGCGCAGAATGAGAGTACCGTATTTGTCGTCTACGTCTGTCTGCTGCTGCTGGTGTGTCGGTATTTCATAGGTATCTAGATAACTTTGGTAGCAAAAATCACATCACATATATATAGCCAACAGCTTGTATTTGTATACACGTATATACTTTTTGTCTGACCATCTGATTTATGGGAAATTCCAGCAATTCCACTTTTTTTTTTAGAAATCCATAAAAAGTCAACTGAAGGAAAAGTGGTCTTTCTCTGTGTAAATTATAGTGTAGAATTAATTGCTGTAGAAAAGAAAGAAAAGTATAATATATAGCACAAATATATAGCCAGTCAAAGAATTGGGAATGGCGTGTTAAAAGTGTGATTATTTACGTTTCGGCAACATTTTAAAAGGTTAAATTTGCATATACTTACAAGTAAGTATTTGGAACAATGTCATTTGAGTAATTTTTTGTTTGCATAGAGAGTGTTTTTTTAAGTGTGCGTGTTGGGTTTGGATTATATAATATGTGCATGAGATATTGATTGTGTTTGTTTATTTGTTTGTAATTGTAGGAAAGTGTCTCCAGGTTTGATGCCCCCTGGCTCACCTGGCACATTCCGGCGAAAATCTGCAAGTTCTGAGCTTCCACCTTTGAGAACTGATGGAATTGGATTAGGAGGTGGAGGAAGCTCGTCATCACCAGGAGCAGGAATACCAACAACCACAACAACCGGAGGAATCTCATCTGGGAGTGTACTCTCGACAAAGAGATCATCCACAAGCTCAGCTGGCGGGACAGCCCAAAGGAAATCTGGGACTTTGGGTTTGGTCAATATTAGTTTTCAGTCGAGTAGTAGTGATCGTCATCATAACAGCTCACTAAAGCCGACGATTTCGTCTACGAAGGCGAAAATCTCGCAACTTCAACAGGAACTTAGCAAAACTGTGAACGGGAGCAGTGTCACTGATAGTTTCAGGCACCGTTCGAAAATGGCAGGTGACTCAGCTGTGGCGGCCCCGTCCACTTCTAATTTGAATGCAACTTGGCCAAACATGAAGGAAGACTATGAGTTGAGAGAAGTTATAGGTACGTATTCAGAAGTTGATATTTAAAAAAGTTTGTTTTATTTTGACTGAATATTTAGGTACACAGTTATTCATAATAAAGCATTCTACATTTGCTGCATGACATTATAAATTATGAATCAATATATGGCTGCGTGACAATTCAGATAAGGAAAAAGGATTTTAAAGATACCGGCATGCAATCATATAATTGTTTACTTTTGTTCAATTTATGTATATAATATGTTTATGTTATTGAACTCATATTCGGTGTAAATATAAATTACTTGAAACAACAAATTGTCTTCAAAATAGTAAGTGTCAAAGTTATTTGTTAATTAGATGATAGCATTTGTTGAGTACATCGTTTCTTGTTTGTTTTATATACATTAACCGTGCACTCAACAATTTGTAGGTAAATGATAAGTGAATATTTTTTTAAACGCCCTGTACTAATTAGTGTCGTATAATGTTTTAGGGGTCGGTGCTACAGCTGTAGTACATGCAGCTATTTGTCTCCCACGGTCAGAAAAATGTGCCATCAAACGAATCAACTTGGAAAAATGGAATACGTCAATGGAAGAACTACTGGTAAGAAAAGAATAATCTACTATAAACATGCTAGCTGAGTATGTTCATTCTCTTGGTAATTTGGTGACAGTGGGCCGTGACAAGTTGTATATTTAAACGCATAATGTGATATAATTTAAGATGACGATGAGAATTATAGAGTTTCATAGGTAAAGAGTAAAGGTAAAAATAGGTATACACATGTTATCATATGTAAATATGTTGTGTAGTATATTGTCAGTACGCATTTTATACGGACACGTAAGTTAAAATATTCTCGAAGTAAAAACATTGTAAATGTATGCAAGATGACATGATAATGTTGTAATTACACCAAAAAGATTAGTAGTATAAAATATAAATATAATAATGTACTACAATAATTTAAAATATTATAAAGAGAAGGGGATGGTGAAATGCGCAAAATGGGATGCTCTAGACTTCAAGGGGCTCTCACATTTGACAATCAGACTTGCTTCACGCAAACTAACAGGGCGTGACAATTAATCGAGAATTTGGTGTAAATTTTTACAGAAAGAGATTCATGCCATGTCATCATGCAACCATGAAAATGTCGTCAACTACTACACCTCATTCGTTGTGAAAGAAGAACTATGGTTAGTATTAAGGTTACTTGAGGGAGGCTCGTTGCTTGATATCATCAAACATAGAATGAAATCAAGTGATTGCAGAAACGGAGTGTTTGATGAGGCCACCATTGCGACTGTATTAAAAGAAGTTCTGAAAGGGCTCGAATATTTTCATTCCAATGGCCAAATTCATCGAGATATTAAAGCTGGTAATATTCTTTTGGGTGAAGATGGAACTGTACAGATTGCCGATTTCGGAGTCTCTGCATGGTTAGCTACCGGAGGAGACTTGTCCAGGCAAAAGGTTCGTCATACTTTTGTGGGAACTCCATGTTGGATGGCACCAGAAGTCATGGAGCAAGTAAGTCTTCGATAAATTCTCTTCTATATTCTGATAAAAAGTATAAAACACTTTATAATCGTATTTAATATTAATCTTGGTCGTATCCCTCTAACAAGACGGACAAGAGGGTGGCAACAAAAAGACAGAAATGAGTGGAGAAGGAGAACCTTCTGCAGCGTCGGGTACTGCTGCTTCATCTAGTGAACCTGTCCCTGGTGGCACAAATTCATCTACACAAGATACTCCCAATGTGGCCTCGTCAATGCAACAACCTAATGCACCTGATGGTGAACTTCCCCCTGTGAACCTTGTTCTGAGAATGAGGTAAAAAAAATACTGGCTAATACTGACATATGGGAACTTCTCAAACAATGTAGTATTCGGAACTGTTTAACATTTAAAAAATTTTTTTTTGCAGAAATATACGTAGAGAACTGAACGACATTCGGTTTGAGTTTATTCCTGGTAAAGATACGGCCGATGGAATTGCTAATGAGCTTGTGGGAGCAGGACTTGTGGACGGAAAAGACGTGGTTTCAATTGCTTCAAATCTGCAAAAACTGATCCAGCAAAGAGACCAAGTGAAGCACCTTACATTCGCCCTGGTACATTTATATTTTTTATATTTTGAATTACACAAGGTGAAATTAATAAAATCCAGTTTGTACAGATTTATAATTTTTGAATTTCAATTTTTGTAGACTTCCGGCTGCCTTGCAAATGAAGCTCCTGATGAAAAGGCACTGATAGGGTTTGCCCAGATGAGCATTTCGTCCGAATGAGAATCAGTCTAGGCAAAGTTTAATGCTAATACATAACATACAAGATAGATAATTTAATTGACTAATTATTATATACACGGCTAGTTTAATTTACGATAACGACGTACATTTAGAAGTAAAACATGCCGCCGACTACATACTTTGTTTTGTCACTGGTGATGGGGCCTCGCAAAATGTTTTGAAGTTTTGTTGAATTTTCCCTTTTAATCTAGTTCATTCATTTGTCGTATTGTCAGTGTGTGGAGCTCAAGTCTTCTGATGATAAATTTAAAAAAAATGCATAAATAAATATATAATATATTCATATAGTTAATATAAACTGCCATACGTTGATGAAATGATAACCCCGAATGTCTTAATAAAATGGTGAATAAAACCAAATATTCCCTGAAAGGAATTTAAAAGAAATAGATATCTAGTTTTTTGTGTGCCAAAAATGACGTGTTTATTAACACATTTATTTTCAAACATCGCATTTTATATTAATAATCATGTAATAATGATAAATCAGTATAGTAATAATGTACAATCATTAATTATTGGTACCATGAACCATTTTACTTATAGTCATGAGCCGAAATAACGAATACATTAACGTACATTTTTCAACGCATTTGCTTTGTTTTGTTTTGTAACGCGATTTTTAAGATGTTCCTTGTATTCTAAAATGTCACCACTTTCCCATTTTTCTACTTTCCCATCCTCACATATCCAGATCTCTTCAGCCACCTGGATGAGCAAAATAATATACATATTTTATAACTAGCGAGAGACTCATTTAAATTAATACCTTTAATGTGCTTTCATTAAAATCATAACTTTATTTTTACCTGTGATATAAGCCTGAAGTCGTGAGATACCAAAACCATACCACCTTCAAATTCCGCGATCGCTTCTGCCAAGGCGTCGATTGTTTCAATATCTAAAATTGATTATAAATCAAGCGGAAACGAACGGATTATTGGGCTGAACGAACGTTAACAAATAGTACAAAAAAAAAACTAATATTAGCGTACCTAAATGATTCGTCGGTTCGTCCAATAACAGCAAATGTGGGCACTGCCTAGCAAGCCATGCAAAAACGACGCGACATCTTTGACCATCCGACAACTGGCGAATAGGACTCACCTAAAGGATGGGCAATATATTGAGATTGTAAATGACTACTTTCTTATCAAATATGATTGTGTTGTATGTAAGTAAATGCATGATCTTATTTAAATGCGCGACACGTACCTGTTGTTTTCCTGTCAAACCGTATCGACCAATAATTTTCCTCATTTCTTCACGTTCTTTCACATCCGGGAAACATTTCATCATATAGTCCAACGGCGTCATGTCAAGGTCTAACAGCTCGTGCAAGTGCTGATGATAACGTGCAATTCGTAGATGTGAGTTTCTACGAATCATTCCTTCTGTCGGAACCAAGTCCCCATAAATAAGCTTGAGAAGCGTCGATTTTCCGCATCCGTTCTTACCCACGAGAGCTAAAACGAGATGGATAAATTAGCTTTACAAAATAACATACAATTAACTAAATAGAGTTTTTAACTTGTGTTGTTAACTAGCATACCAAGTCTGGTGTCGAGGTCAATACCAAACTCCAAGTTACGATAAATTATTGGCGTCTTGTCATTGTAGCGAAAACTTACGTTCTGTACCATAATTACCGGAGGTGGAATTGTTCCACAAGATGGGAAATAAAATGATACCGTTTTGTCAGAAGTAACTTTGTCAGTTAAACCTGCAAAATATAAAATTACAAATTATGTGTAAGTTTTGTATTTACATGCAGCAGATGCTCTTGATGATGAGATTTTATAACTGCTTAAATGACTTACCTCCAGCAACCATTTTTGCTAATGTTTTTTCTTTACTCTGAGCTTGCCTAGCAAGTTTAGCGCTTCCGTGACCGAACCGAGCAATATAATTCTATATTGTTAAAGAGAGAGAAAACTTTAATATTCGTGCATATTCAATTTTGCGTTCATTTGATACTCTAAAAACTTCACAATTTCTAAATATAACTCAGCAGTAATCGCTTAAGGATTTAGAACATCACCACATGTACTTGAACAAGAATACAGAAGGACTGCAAGGAGAAGCTGGGTATTACGGTAAGTGTAACACTCACAGAACCTCTCCGAGTCGACCGCCATAACTATACCAAAATACATGAGTTCTTCCTCGGCCTTTTCTGTCATCATTGCTTGGAAAAGAGAGGAAAAATTGCGATAAGCGAATTCGCAGGGAGTTTGAATACCTTCATGTGGGCTATCTGATCTTGTTCCCAGTTATACTGCTTCATTTGGTTCTCAAGTAACTCCAAACGCGTTTGGACAAACTGATCATAGTTTCCCTATAAAAGACAGAAAAAAAACATTTACAAATTCTTTATATTTTCAATTTCAGTTGGAAAAATACAAAATATTTTATATATCAGGAATGAGAATGCGTACTCCATAATATTTCAATTTCTTCTTATCCAAGTGAATGACATTAGTACAGACGCTGTTCATAAAATCTTGCGAGTGCGATATAATCACCAAAATTCTCTTGTAGGTTTTTAATTCTTCCTCTAACCATACACATGCTTCCAAATCTGCAAGTTAATAATGAAATAATATAAAATGGCATTCCCCTAATGTAAAGTAAATGATTGATGAAAGCACTGATCATCGTAAATGAATACGTGGATCGAAATGTGAGATACTTACCAAGATGATTAGTAGGTTCATCTATTATTTTGATTCAAACAAAAAATTACAGATTAATCATACTGCTAATGGCATGGGTAAAATAGATAAACTGTAAAAATATTTCCAATGCATACCGAGAAGTAAAAGATGAGGTTTGATGTATAAAGCTCTGGCCAAAGCAATTCTCATTCTCCATCCTCCGGAAAAGTCCTTACACTTTTTAACTTGCATGTCTGCAGTAAATCCTAAACCATGTAAAATGTAAGCTGCTCTAGCCTCGGCTGTGTCGGCACATATATCATCCAGTCGCTCGTACACATCCATAAGGCGTTCTTGAGACTCTATATTACATATTATACATGTATTGTTCAGTTAATGTGTTAACACAATTATAACGAAATGTGATAACCAAAATCATTTAAAAACATAGGTTTCTCAGTGACTTACCATCGTCTTCGGATTGAACAAGCTCTTCAGCCAGCTTTTCCAAACGGATCCTTTCTTCGTCAACCTCCATGACACACTTCAGAGCTGTTTTTTCACTGGCTGGAATTTCTCTTGTTAGATGATATATATCAATATGATCGGGAATAGGTACTTCCCGATTTCCACAGACAGCGAGTAGTGTAGATTTTCCACTTCCATTCTGACCTACATAGTATAATGATATATAATACATAAAACCAAGTTGGAAATGAATGGCGGACGTGAGATTTTATAGAGTCGTTGCTGCTTGTGTAGCTTACCAATCAGGCCATAACGACGACCACAATTCAATTCCAGCTTTGCATCTTGAATCAACTCAGCACCATAAAACGTAATTGACAACATGTCAATTTTGATATCCCTAGATTTCGGGTGAACTCCGAGTACACCAGTACACGCTCGAGCCTCCGCGCTAAGTTTTGCCTCCTGTTCTAACATTCTACACAGTATCTCTGAAACAGTAAAAATATAGTTACGTATGTGCTGTTTGGTGATTTTAGACCATACAAACTTCATATTATGCTGCAATAATTTATGAGTTACACACCTTCCTGGCTAGCTGGCTCACCACCACCCCCATTTTCAGATTGCGCCGAACCGTTGGTATTAGTAGTCTTAGGATCATCCTGTCCGTTTTCCTCCTCTTGCACAGGCTTGCCCTTGGTGTTTTTTCCTTGTTTTGCTGCAAGTTTCTTTGCTTGATCTCTCTTCTTCTTGGCGTCAGAAGGCATTTTGGATTGTTTAAGGGTTTCCGCAAGACTTTTAGCTTGGCAATATGTTTAAAATATCTGGGCTCTTCGTGACGTGATTACCCTCTCACTTTAGCCGTATAAGTCAGACTTATCCAATCACAATATGTGCAGCTACTTGGCAAGACACACCTCTTCTTAATAGGAACGTCAGACGCACTCAATAAATGTAAACATTAATTTAAATAGTTACGCTAACTTGATGCGTTATAAAAGCGTATATTATTAAATGCGCAGCTTCCGCAAACAGGAACGATTAACGATATTTCTGCAAATAAAAAACGAATAAAAAAATAAGTGTAACCAGAGTATCGACCACCGACAGAGTTTAGGTTAATTAGTACACGCCATCCCACTTACCACTGACTAATAAGAACAACACTAGAGTTTGCACCAGCAAAACTAGCGGACCGGAAGCGAGATTAAGTTTATAAAAAGGAGGAAGAAATTGGCGAGAACGGACTGAGTATTCGATTACATACAAATGTATAAGGAAGTAAACTCAAAGTTATTTCACTCATTAAATTCGCAATACCTTAAAAAAAAAATTTAATTAACAATATGGTCGAATCCACGGGTAAGCTAAAAGACAACTAGAGGTAGGCAAAAAAATATCTGAATAAACTCCGCCTTAGCTTTTAGAGAATTTAACTTTAAATTATTTTAACAAGTTTTAAAAAAAAAAGTGAGAAGGTAATACTGTAATTTATAAAACAGGTCAACTGTTTTTAAAAACTTGTTTCCTATTAAAATTGTCAGACAAGGGACTACTGATCTGATCACAAATTGAGTTAAAAATCAGTTCACCATTTAATTTTCTAAACTGAAAAATAGCCGATTGTTTAAATCAAATTGTACCCAGTACCCACTACCCACACAATACGAGTTAGTATAAGTAATAATAAGTATACAGGTGATCGTTCTTGGTTTTTGATGACTTGCGGAGTGAATCACCCATAAAAAGTATACATACCAAGATTCAAGAGATGTGTGAAGATTGAAGAAGTGTGGAACAATAAAATTATATATTGTAGCCGCAGCGCCAAAGGGGCACTGCAAGATACCATGTGGTTGTAAAATTTCATTTGTGTGGCATTTTCTTTTTAAAAGTACCCAAACCCAAATTCATTCACCCTATAGCCGTAAACTAACATAATGTAGACAAATGTAGAGATAGTGTACTAGTATACTTACATTGCAATTTGCAATGTATTGCGAGTATTGCGACATACGCGCATCATTACAATTTGTACGGCATGCAATGGTACAGGATGCCCAATTTAATCTCTTAGTACATTAACTGCATCATCTCTCGGTATTTTTCCAACACTCCTTGTCATCGTGCTCTGGACCTGAGAGGAATTCATATTAAATTCTGTCAGTATAGCTCTATTATCCCAACCCTAGATGCTTGTCTCTCTTTTTTCTGAATAGATTGCGCTGCAGCAGCGGTTTTAAGCGCAGCGTATGAAATATGAACATATATATAATTTAACAAAACACAATAAAATTCGTTTGTCTTTCGCATTTTTATTAATATCTGTTATATACACATACATAATACATACGTTGTAGTTTATTTATTAATTTTTAACAATCTAACGAATTGTAAGACTTTCTACTTTCTACTCTTTACACTATATGCTGATAAAAAAACTGTTGTTTAATTCGCACTAATTAAAATTTAAACGATGTCGTATCTAGAATACCAGCGCTTATGTAAATGTTTCTTCAACGTGTCTTTGTCAATATGCTTTTCGTTGTATTCTTCCAACTGTTTCTCCGCGTCGTCGAACGTAATGCCACCGTGCTGACTAATTGGATTGTAGGATACAAACTCGCCATTTTGTTTCAAAAACCCGTTTTCGGATTTATCAGGCAGTCCATATGGCATCGTAATTGGAGTAATTTCAATCAAATGTTTGATTTTGTACAATAATTTATTGTTTGTAGGCGTGTTTTTTATAATAGCTACCTTGCTGACCTGTACATAGGACAACGTTAAAATGATTTGAAACATTAATAATTGTTTTTTGAATTTTTGATTGTACTACGGAATGTTAATATTGATGATACAAATAAGGTATTGTAAATATAACACTCTTTTGCTTACCGATACCAAGCCCAAGTCACTTATCATTTTTTTCTCCCATCTTGGACAGCCAGGCAAACCACGCACCCTTCTCACTGCAAACAACTTGCATGGTTCAATAGGAGGATCCTGATGATTTGGAAATCTGTTGCAAGTTATGAAATAACACAATGTCGTCATTGAGATCTTATTAATAAAATGTTTTACTACATTTACTCTTTTATTCAAAATAAACGTACCTAGGGTAAAATGAAAACCCGTAAAAGTGTTGCGCATTTTCATCATCTTTGTATTTCTCTCTAGTTACTCTGAGGTTAGTGCGTTTCGTAAATATTAAACGCACTCCTAAAGATTGCTGTCCACCATTATTCGAAGGCGTAAGCACACCACAAGGCTTTGAAGTAAAAACGGATCCTAACGATGAAGACGACACAGCGTTGACTGAACCTCCGGATAGTGATGCATAAGAGCTTGAGAGGAGGTTGAGGCGCACAAAATTTCTTGATAAATTTGCTACTAATCCTGACTGCATTAACGCCATTTCTGAATGCAAAGCAAACAAATTTAAATCATCTCTCATACATTCTAATTATGCAATGTAAAACAAATTTATTATACATTGTACAGAAAATTTGTTATGAAAATGAAAGTTACGGCGATAACTTATGTTTTTACCTGAAGACCTGTGTTAAACCAGTGTTGGTACACTCGGTTTTCTAAAATATAAATATTCACTTTAACAATAATTATTTAAACACAGTTAACACCGTGTTTTTAAATAAAAAACATTCGAATCCGTAGTTAACTCACATGAGTAGGGAATGTTTATTTTGTACCGACAGAAAACAGCAGATCTGCTTTCCCGCAAATACCACAAAAATTATGGGCCACAGTGATACAGCTGATAGTGTGTGCTCGTTTGTACAGCATATTATGATGCTTACCTAATTATTAGACCGACTGAGAGTGAACAAAGAGGTTGAAGCAAAACACACAGTAGAGTACAGTAGCCATATTTAATTTATGTAATTACCTATATAATTTTAATTGGCTCGATGCATAAACAATAGTATCATTTCAAATAAATATAATTCAGGAAACTGCGAGTCTCTTCAGGAGCATAACGAGTAATGAGAATAAAAATAAGCAAAACAATCCTTTACGTTGCAAAAATAATTAGAATTAATCTAATTTTAAAATATCGTAGAAAATAGTATCGTTATTGTAAGGACGAAAATAAAAAATTTCGAGGACACAGCAATACAGCATTACATTTTTGTTAGTTAATTTAGTCGCCCTTTACAAAACGTAAAATCAAATCTTCATATCATATAACTTTTATTATGTCAATCCTACCCCTCATGAATTTTCTATTCTAGTTTTTTTTACCAGTTTAAACTTGTGCGTCATAGTTTATTACTCTATCATTACTTGCTAAACATCCATTTATTATAACTTTATAACTCTGCATCCGGTTACGCACATACAAATCCTAGAACTACGAAGGGACATTTAGTGTACGAAACGATGTGTTTGTTCACGAGTGTTTCTAAATAACATAAACATTTCTGTGGATATAAATACACATAGGAACTTACATTCGTTGATCCAAAAGTAAAATTGCTCCTAATTGAGTTCAATGAAGCTTTCATCAAAGTTGTTTATATAATAATTCGCTGCGCAGAATCGGATAAAACCAGTCTAATAAGATTATGGGAAATGCTGCAGGTTCAGGTAAATCTATATTCTGTTTTTTCTCATGTAATCTAAAATCTCTCATCTTTAATCCTTCTGACGCATGTTACTTACACTGGAATTTTTTCGTAAAAATAATATTATTTTGTTATTGCCAACATAACAGCAACAGCAAATATTCGCACCCATTATGCATGTCAATTTATTACTGCTTCATGGCAAGACGGACAGGTATTAATTCAGTACTTTTATGTAATGCTATATGCATATCGTATAAATCAAAATATATAATATGGCTTGATGAAGGATGCTAGTGGAAAGAAAAGTGAAAATGTGTTAGCATTTAGACTTTGTTATGAACCAATTTTATGAACAATGCACACCGTAGTAATTTCTTGGTACAAACAATAATTATAATATGCCAAATTCGTTTCACTCTGTATGCCTAAATAAGCTCTATCGATTTTGTTTTCTTTATGCAGTGCAGAGATGGATTGGTTATATAACAAAAAGTGATAATTACTATTTATTATTATTTAATCATGACATAAATCATGTCATGATTNTCGATTTTGTTTTCTTTATGCAGTGCAGAGATGGATTGGTTATATAACAAAAAGTGATAATTACTATTTATTATTATTTAATCATGACATAAATCATGTCATGATTAGTCCCATAAATGATAATTAAATCAATTCGTGAAAACTTATTCGTGTTAAGTACAAGTTTATGTTTGTTTGCTGATTTGCTGATTTGACCGATAGATGACACGAGAATTAGTTCAAATAGAAATAATTATAAAACAAGGCAATAAAAATTAGCGCGACCTTTCGTAAACTTTAGATTATATCGTCTTAAACAACTCACACCATTTTATATAATTTCGTATTCGAATACAGCATTTGTTAAAAATAGAATACAAATTATGTTGTAAAATGATATCGATCTTGTGGCTCATTTTCTTTATGCTGCAAAAATCGGATTTCAGTGGATGGCAACATGAGCCCGCTGACCTTAGATATGGAAAACTGGATCTCTGAAATCTACGAACTCATCTTACAATACATAAAAGATGTACGACCTCTCCTAATCTCATTGCCAGTTTAACCAACTCATATCGGCCATCCAAAATAAAATTGCGTATGCGAACCATGACATGCCATACCATCTCTATAACATTCACTTAGGTACGCATGTATGTGGGTGCTTTAGTCATACATCCCAGTGAAATCCGGTGTTAACATATCTGATACAATGCGATCATTATGTCATAGTCAAAATTAAGATGTTCCAATGAATTATGTCCTTTAAAACGTCAATTACCACTTCTTAAAAATGAGTCGGATTTCAAAGATGAAAATGATGAATTGATTCATGGCATTGCGTAATATTTATCTTTTATGCTGTTGCGCGTGTGGTGGTGGTCATAAAAATTCTTGATAATATTCATAAAGAATTATTACGAAATTCGCGTTACCCTCGATCTCATGTGCTTTGATTTCCCTTTCAATGCTGTCTGAAACGTCACAATATGCCACCATGAACCACAACCTCAACATCACGTATATTGAAAGGTCAGTTGTGAAAATCCACACACATATGTACATTATGTTGTATGTAAAGACGGAAGTGCTCAATGAGCTTGTTTCATTTGCTTCCTTATGCAATAAAAACTATTTAGAAATATTTAGTGAAAGGTTGCAATAATTCAACGATATTATTTTTGGATTTTTCATGTATAATCAAATTAAGGATTCATAACATCAACAACGAGGCTGCAAGTAATCAAGTAATACATAGAAAAATATTAGATCAATGTTTTTTTTGCAAACGTCAATTTAAAAATCATGCGATCATGTTGCTCGACTCAAGTTGCGCGTTCATTGTCCTTCGTTCTATTTTTGAAAATAAGATGTATATCGTTCACTGTTCCCATTTCACAGCAAAACAAGACGTTAAATACATGTTCATGTGTCATTATATCGTTTGGATAGAGTGAATTGGAACCGGAACGATGACCGGTGTTTCTGGAACGATTTCCCCTCCCACTTATGCCATCATTTTCCACAAAAAGCTGAAATTTATCGGAGCTTTGAACCCTTTGAATACATTACAATTCTACCTATGTGTTATAGTTATATAACTTATATAAGTGACAAAAGTTTTGTGCACAACACAACAACAAGTCCTACTTTGAGCTTTTAAATATGCATATTTATAATTCTTTTGTAAGCAAATGTAGACAGTAGATGGGTAAATAAATTGATTTTTATAGTTTTTCGTTTATTACATACATAGGTAGATAGTTTACCATTTTATCTTTAGTAAAAAAATTACAGAGAGATTGATATTGGATACGGTACAAAGTACGCGCACACGAAAGAAAAGAAATGTGGTTTGTTATTTTGGGGACCAAAGTCCAGGGATTCATGATAGATCAGCACATAAATGAAAGGAGATTGAGGATAATAAACAAAACAGAAATGGGGTAATCTGATATTTCCTGTACAAACCAAATTTTGTTTTCTTCTTGTCACTTCATTTGGTAGTGCATATTATGTCATACAAATATTGTACCAAATTGTTTTTTTTGGGTTCGCCCAATATACTATCTAGCACAAGGAAATTGTTCATACATTATTGATTGATCATCAATATACAAAAAAACTTACAAAATCCCAACTACGCAAAACGCTGTTTACGTGGCAAGTTGGGTTGAGCTCTCTTAGTGAAGCGAAGGAAATAAACAAGAAAATATGGCACTCTTATGAAACATGCTACAAATAAGTTACAAACAAGACGAGGCGATCATGTCATCAATGTTTCTTGGTTCTTCTTTTGGCTCTGAGCCGAATTAAATTAAAGAAACAGCAGTTGTTTTATCTGCTAACTTGAGTACTGAGTACTGAGAACCCTTTGCTGTTTCTTTTCCAAGATACAATTCCGCAGTTAATTCCATATTGAATTAAACTTGGTGACCAGCAGTGTTTTTTTATCCGGAAAAATATATTATTACGTTACATAATGCTATCTCGTAAACATAAAATACCTATATATATACCTATAAATACCTTTATATTGTATTCACACACGCTGATGTCTCATTTTTATGACTCATGAAAAGATTTGCCTTTATCTTCTTCTTTCTTTAGGCGAAATCCAGGTTTCGGGGTCATTCTACAATACATTCCCTGATTTCCCTGTACAATAGTCTTCAGCGCAGCGCTTGAGTCGGGACTGTTCGCTTTTGTGCGACTACAGTCGTTCCTTGTTGTTGAGTGAAAAGCAAAAAAAGGCTGTGGACGATATATGAACATTTTTTTGCAAGTATATAGTATTAATATGATGGACCATAAATATCTGCCTGCTATAAAAGCTTCTATAGCACTTTCTATGTGCGTTTCTTTCTGATGCAACGAAATACTTTTGTGAATCGTGCAAAATATTGGCAAAGCAGACGACGAAAAAGAGTGTGTCTTGTTCTCGTAGCAATTATTGGGCAAGAAACGGGTAATATCCGGATTTTTTATGTAGCCTTCTATACATCATTAATATTTTGAAATATTCGTTTTATGCACAGGCAGTCTCGAAAGAAAATTTCAACAGAATATTGCTATTCATCCAATTTCTATAAAGCTTACGTACCATTATGTATTTATCCTTGTCGCAAATTTTGGTGTCTGTTCTTCTTTGAGTTGAGTGTTTAAATCCAAATATTTTTCATCAGCAGCAGCCAGCCAAAAAAAAGTTTAAGCTTGGGCCAATTATCTCAGCCTACACAATAAGCGTGTTTAATAAAAACAGTGAAGAAAAGGAATAAACATCACATTACAGGTCAAAGTCCAAAACT
>JAHZNC010005324.1:0-17943 GCA_027744095.1 Zhuqinia jingwanae | reverse complement strand
GTTTACTTTTGCATTTGGAAAGGAGTGAAGTCGTCAGGGAAAGTTGTTTATTTTACAGGTACCTACTACGCATCCTTTTTTACTACACATCCTGTATTTGCATAAGATAAATGATACCCCTGACTTTGTATCGATAACAAGATACATATGTATGCCCCGACAAATGTGCAAATGACATCAATGCCCTTTTCCAAAAGAAAGAAGTTGGTAAATGTTAGTAATTGCTAATTTCAAGCGTTAAAAATGAATTCTCAGAAAAGATAGAAAATTAAAATATTCGGGTATCTTGTTCAAACGAAAGCTTCCACTGACATATACATATAGTAATAAATTTATCTTACCCCACATTAATATTGCATTTTAGCCACATTTCCGTATGTTATGATGACAATCCTGCTCATCCGTGGAATCACATTGCCCGGCGCATGGGAAGGAATCAAGTATTATTTAACCCCAGATTTCACCGTGCTGTTCCATAGCAAGGTAATGTAAATTTTATAAATAATTATGATATTTGACATTTGAAATGTATTTCTAATGAAACAAAGAACACATGTCATCATCAGAGCATATGGGAATAGTAGCACATGACACCAAATAAATATTCCGTTTTCATTTTTGTATTCATATTTTGTTCCAAGGTCTGGATTGACGCTGGAACACAGATTCTGTTTTCATATGCCATTGCACTGGGATGCATGATAGGTATACAACTTCTTGATCTATTTCATGCATACATATATTGTATATGTGATATGTTGTGCTGTGTAACTTACCTCTCGAGCATTCAGCTTGACAATAAACCCCAAATTATTTTTATTTTTATAGCTCTCGGATCTGGAGCAAGGAATAAGCGTTTCTGAAGTAGACGAAATTGATTTATTTAAGTCTTTATCAGAGAGAACAATAATGGCTGATTTCCAACCGTAAGACCTTTGTTCATTTTAGGTGGCTGAAAGTGGTCCGGGCTTGGTTTACATCGCATACCCGAAGGCATTAGCTCAAATGCCATGGGCTCCTCTCTGGTCCTGCTTATTCTTCTTTATGATTATTTTAATTGGTCTGGATTCGCAATTTGTCCAAGTGGAAGGCTTCGTCACCGCTGTTGTTGGTAGGAAAATTACTTGGCATTCTAATAAATTGAATGAAGCTAATTGTTCCAGCACACAATTTTTCCATCATTTTGTTCGTGAAACATCTTAATCATACACGCTTTGTTAATGTTAATTTACAGATGTGTTCCCTCACATTCTTCGCGTAGGTCAGAGAAGGGAAGTGTTCATCGCTTTATATGCACTGGTCTCATACGTGCTAGGACTGTCAATGGTCACAAGTGTAAGCTAATTCACCAAATGATCGTACTGCTTTGTTTGCACAACAATTATTATTTAATAAACCAAACAAAATACGATTAGTCCCATACACATGGCTCCATAATTTGTAAGCATCCGTGCTCATTAATGCTAGAAAAAGCTTTTCAGTACATTTAATTTTGGAATCTGATTAGGGTGGGATGTACGTCTTCCAGCTCTTTGACTACTTCTCTGCCAGTGGAATGACTTTATTATGGGTAACATGAATGCAATAAGTATAAGATTAAAGCTGATGACAACAGTCATACGGTTTTTATGTTATTACTTCTTTAGATTCGTGGGTGGATACTACAATAAAGTAAAATGTATTTGCCTTACTATTTTTAGGTCTGTTTCTGTGAATGCATAGCAGTAGCTTGGGTTTATGGGATTGGCAAATTTACAAACAATATCAAATCAATGGTAGGGTACTGGCCAAGTATCTTGCTACCACTCGCGTGGAATTACTTAACCCCCATTTTAACAATGGTAATTCTCATTTTTTTACGTCTAGTAAATGTCCAAAGAAAGGAGAAATTCACTTATCTGCAAAGATGGCTGCACTAATTAAATACTTATAGCGAAATGTATAATTTTGTTCTGTTGTTTTATGGGTAGACGATTCTCCTTTGCTCAATAATAAAGTACGAGCCCTTGACGTACAACAAAAAGTATGAGTATCCATTGTGGGCTCAAGTGTTTGGCTGGAGTCTGGCGTTATCTTCCATGCTGACAATTCCTGGAACATTTATCTACAGACATACGAAAAATGCAGTCGAGGTAATGATATTACAGCCACATTTTAATGAATAAAGTCTGCATAATACTCATCTATGGGCATATTTTAATTGGCTACGCTGCAATGTCTGTTTTCATTTGCAGAAAGCCAGAAATGAGGAGGAAAAGGATAATCCAACAACAAATGAGATACAAAATGGAAAACCACCACTGCATGTAGACTCGAAAGTTTAATGTATTTATATAAATTATTCTTTTAAAGCTTTTTTTGTTCCAGTACTACTTAAATTAAATATAATATAGTTTGTTTTGTCTGCTTTCATAAATATACAGCAGAATCTCGTTTATTGCTCGTTTTTCAACGTTCCTTCAAGCTTGAAGATTGGCTTGTCAGAGACCCCTAGTGTCAACTTTTATAGGGACCAGTAAGGTCTCTTTGCGTTGCTGACTTTGAGACTTGAACATTTTCTTGTATGCCTCTATTTTCAGCCTAGGATCCAAAGAAGGCAATCTCGGGCACTGAAAATAATAAACTTGTTTATGATTTCGGTTTTAAATCAGAATAGTTTGCAGGTAATATTTTATACATATTATGCACCTGGCACTTGTCGCGAATACTGATTGCGTTCGATAACATTTCTTCTAAGTTTGCCTGTCGTCTCTCATGACTCGGATGTGTTGACAGCCACTCTATTGAGATGTTATCTTTTTCCATTATTCCCATTTTTGCCCAAACTACTGGTGCCTCTCGTATATCGAAACATGCCTGAATGATAACAAATATCAAGATTAATCGTTTGTAAACATCGTAAATTATTATTACTATTTTAATAATGGGTTATTCTGAATGAAATACCTTTGCTGCTAACATTAGTCCAACTAGATCAGCTTCTTCCTCTATAAACCTACTATGAGGAAGTTCCGTTAGTATATCTGTGATAGAAGACGCAATCCAGGAGACTATAACAGCGGTCAGGTCAGATGGAAGTATTGTCCATAACGCGGCCAGTGGTACAACGACCAATAAATCCATAAAGTGCATAAAGCTCGCTTTCTCTGCCTACATCAATAAACATAAATGTATTTATGATAGTCATTTAAAAACGCAAGAGTAACGTTGTAAAACTTTATTGTTTAAACACTTACGCCATGTCCCATCACGGCATGTGCCATTTCATGTCCCAAAATAATTCCGAGCTGATCATCGCTATCACATAACTTGAGGAGCCCACTGAACACAAATATGCTTCCGCACTAAAGAATAATTGACAATATTTTTTGCCTATTACAAATTCATTTGTAGATTTGATAATATCATTAATTATGCTTACAGGCAAAACGAACGCGTTTGTCTGACTGTCATCGTTTACAACCGTAACCGTCCATTCCAATTCATGAATTTGTGGTAAATCGCGATTGGCATTTAACAATCGTTGGGCTACTTTAATTGTTCTCTGGTATACTATATTTTTAAAATCGGCGGGAATAATTTGCTTTTCATTTGATTTAAGGAGCTAAAAGAATAAAACAAAAATGTATAGATATCCCAATCAATTTCATATATAACTGTACAGATTAAACTAAAATGTAAACGTAATAGTGGAATTTCACTCACAATTGCAAGCTCTATTTTTGCTAAATCAAATATCTGTGCCGTTGTGAAAGCAAGAAACCTTTTGCGATTCGTCAAAGGCGTTTCGTGAACATGTCTGTCATAATATACGAGCATCCCCAAGGCGGAGGCTCCAAATAAACCTTCAACAGAATTTAACAAATTTACGGGGTGAATCGGATTGACCAAGTACATTAAAACATTTATGTATATAAAAAATTAAAGTAAAAAGTACACAAACCGGCTAGTATACGGTT
Source organism: Zhuqinia jingwanae (assembly GCA_027744095.1). Classification (NCBI taxonomy): domain Eukaryota; kingdom Metazoa; phylum Arthropoda; class Collembola; order Entomobryomorpha; family Paronellidae; genus Zhuqinia; species Zhuqinia jingwanae. The sequence continues at coordinate 13,984 of JAHZNC010005324.1, read as the reverse complement.
TTTTCTAATTCTTGCTTTATAAATAGCTTTCTCTTCAGGTGGCAATTTTTGCCACCACCTCCTCACAGTCCTGCCAATTAATACGGCACCCATCTTTGCGATTCGACCTAAAACCACCACCACATACGCAGGTAACGCATCCTTCCTTGGACTGGTGTGAATCAGTCGTTGATTCTGATCAAGTAATTCTCTTCTGAAAACGCTCCTGCAATTATTTGTGTATAACCCCGGTTTTAAAACACAACCACCTTTAAACGAACTACTAAAATGTCTTGTTACAGGGTTACCAATTACTGGCTCAATGGCACCCTTCGTTTTCGGAGCATTTTTCACTCTAGTTAAATATTTCACTGATCCTCCTACTTCTATATCTTTTCCAACAAAATTGGAAAATATTTTGGTATTGTTGATTCGTGTAAAGGATTTCCACATCTTGGAACAGGTTAATTGCAAAAACCTTTAAAACTAAAAGTATCTTTTGTTTCTTCGAATACTGTTATATAGTACAATTTTTAACAATTTTGACATGTTTATTCCGAATTATAATGTGCACATTTACACTTGCACAAAGAGCATAGTAAAAGTAAAAACACATGTTCTGGTGTTTTCGTCCGTATGGTTTATTTACACGATACGTGTACATGTATGTACCTAAATACTTTTGGGTACATGAAGCAAGGACCACATGTGCAAGCAAATGCAAAAAGGTGCACTTGTGACTTGAGTGGTACAATATGCATTATGCAAGCTCAAAAATGTAATTTCCGAACACCGCACAGACACCCTTCCTTGAATATTTGTATGAAATATATATTAATTGGCTTGTCTGATTAAATCAGAAATAAAACAAGTAAGCGATTTTTTTGACAAAACAAACTGCAGAAAATTTATTGGTTTATGATTTTTTAAGGATTACATTTAATATTTTAATTACTTATCCCTCTAATCCTTTTATTATATTGTTTCCAACCTGATACGACCGACATGTACTATTCCATTTTGTCAGTAAGTTATGAATATGTTATACTTTGTGTAAGCAATGAGCATTTTTGGAATTGCAAAATACATTATATAGTTGTATTTTGTAGTGGTGTACTAAATGGTAAATATGAATGGTATTCCCACTTTTCTTTGGCATGGATTATTAATATTATTTGATATCATTCAGGATTGTAGTATACTGTACTATGAAGCGTGAGAAATGTTTAATTTTTTACTTTTGGTTTTCCTCCTCTGGCATAATTGGCATTAAAAAGGGTGAACAAGTAAGTATAAACCAGTAAGAGAGCTATTCCCAACCAAATTAATGTCGACGTGACAATAGCAGTGAACCAGAATGTTCCTAAGGCAAGCAATAAAGTTGTATATATTGCTGTCAGGGAGAGTGCACCGGAAACTCGATGTCCCCATTTGATTAATGCCGGCTTGATAGCTGGAACGAATTTGGCTAGTGCTCCTGAAAAGTTGGCCAAGTTACCACCAACCGTTTGCACGATCACGAGTCCCAATGTCGCCGCCCCAGCCAAACCTGAACCCCAATTAAAAAATGTCATGCTATAATATGAAAAACATAACTGATATTAACTAACACGCAAAAAAAGTATTATATATATCCAACCGTGGTAAGTAGTGAAATGTGGCTTTCCATTTTCCTCCTTGTTTCTGTAAATTGACAAAAATCCAATAATGGCCAACGTGATTGCGGTTCCATTCATTGCCCAGTGAATATTGACTCGCAGAGATGGCCTGGCCTTTCTGAATGACAGGATTCCTTGAGTCCATAAGAGTACCTGGAACAAATAAATAGGTTAATATTAATACTTATAGCATGAAAATGAATAGCAGTAGCGTGCTACTGCTTAGAATTTCTTAAACATATGTACAAGATTTGTACTACAAATAGAACAGCTATAAGATATTTCAGGTTTAAAACTTACGGCCAGTGACATGCAAGTTGGATGCCATGAGAAAAGAGAGCTTCCAGGAACAGCATTTATTATTATGAAAGCTGTAAAGACTATCACAACAATATGAGCTAAAAATTCCATTTTTAAAAAAATGTTCGGAGATCACAACTAAGTTTAAAATATCACAACTAAGGAATGCTTTTATTTAGCTGATCCGTGTCCCAAGACTAAAGGTAAAATGCGGTAAAGCATGCGTACTTCCCAGTTGAACTAAAGTTGTTATAAATTTTAATGAGCAAAAATAACACAGTGTAGTACCAATTACGCAATTTTTACATTAGTAAAAATGAAAAATCATCCGTCGTCAATACACAATATTAAAGCCGGGATTCATTCACAATAGCAAGATGCAAATGTTCAGCTCAGCGAATGCATTGGGCAAAGAGTCCCATAGTCCCATGTTGTTCGGTAGTACATTATGCTATTTACCAGCACCACATAAATCATATTAATATTGCATATAGTTTTTTCTCAGTATTCGCCTCTTACATATTTACCCTAGTGTAGGTGTGCAATCAAAACATTCCCCAAGAACCACTTGTTGTTGTTCATCTAATCTAAAATCCAGAGAAAAAATACATTTTACAAATATACCTAACCTACATACTACATACTCTCTTGTTTGCAATAGTTTGCATATACACGGTGGAGTAAAATGTATGCATGAACATAAAACAAACTTGCAAACAATACATTTTACTCCACCGTGTATATGCAAACTATTGCAAACAATACTTTTATACATAGTCTCTAGTATTTGCAGAGCTGACAAACAATAATTTAAATTTCAGACATATTGACTGACACACTGATAATCTTCAACAAGGAAACATGATAATTCAAATATATTTATGCATGTACGTAATGTATTTAATTGGGTATAAATGTGCTATTATTTGGTTGTGTATTACTTGTCTGCGCTCCACTTATTTAGAAAAGCAAGTTACATTTGGACTATGGGGATTATGGTTGGTACATAGTACAGATATATCGCATATATAGGTATGTATGTAATATCATTCTACCTTGAAAAATTACGTTGAAATATATTAGACGATTATATGGATATGGATACCAATATTATATATAAAGCTTTAACAACGCATAATGCATCTTAACTTAAATAAAAAATCAAAGAAGGCATTATATAGGATTTTATTTTATTTTGAGACAATTCGTCATACAAATCTCGGTCTATTGTTGTTTGACGTAGAAAATCTTGGTATAAAAATAGCATTATTATGTAGGCTTGATTAGAAGAGGTTTCATTGTGGTCTTTGAAAGGTCCCTGAAACAAAGTTTCAAAAAGGACATTCGGGATGCTCGGTTGCACTGAAAATCACAAAAATAGGCAATTTTATTAAGATCAAGAATCTTTTTTCCCAAAGCATTGATTACTGTACATCAAAACAAAACATACCCATCAAAGGCTTTCCATGTGCGTCCATTTTCTCCCCTATCGAGTTCCTGTAAACGCTCAATGTCATGGTTTGTCAACTCAAAGTCTAAAATCTGCAATTAATCTTAAATTATATATACGTGCTGTGCTGTACATATGTTTACCTACTTGATGTTACCCGGAAGAAAACATACATACCTATATGCGCTATGCACATATAAGTATATTATTCATTATCGTGGTTTACCTCAAAGTTTTCGCGTAATCGCCTTAAATTGCTCGTTTTTGGAATAACTGCTACAGATAAAGCTTGAACGAGATAGCGGAGCAAAACTTGTGCGCATGTTTTTCCATGATATGTTGCAATGGCACGAACAACATCGTCTTCCAAAAGCGCAGGAATATTCCTTGACAATTATTATCATAACGAACATAATGTTCCATGTAACAACAAGGTAGAATGCGAATGAGTAAAAAGTTGCACAACTGAATAACATACAGTATTTTTTTCTTACAACTCTGATGCATTTGGATAATTCCGACGAAATGGGGATGCTAGCGGAGCGTAGCAACAAATTTGGATATCGTTACGTCCGCAAAATTCCCTTAGTGATTTTTGCTGACAATATGCATGAAGCTCAATCTGCAATAAAATTTATGGATGAAAAATATTATTTTTTATATGATGCAATCAAATGAAATTCCAATAACCAACGTAGTACAATAATTGTATAAAATGTTTACTACGTACATTACATTGGCTATTTAGTAAAAAATTATGAATGAAAATAGGTACCTGTAGGTTGGCAGGTGGTATTCGACATGACTCTAATATGCGCTCTACCTGTTCTTGATTGAAGTTGGAGAGGCCAATAGCTCTTGCTTTGCCGCAATCGACCATGCTCTCCATTGCTTCCCAAATTGAGATAATGTCTGTAGAGTTATCAAATAGTAATTTTCCATTTTTACCCTTGGGAGTAAATTCCTCTTCATCGAGAAATTGCAAGCCAATCGGCCAATGGATCAGGTACAAATCCACGTAATCCATTTGTAGTCTTTTTAGTGAAGATTCCAGAAATTGGGGCACTAAATCCCTATGCATCCCATTCACAGGTAGCTTTAAAAATCGGCATGATTTATTTGCATGTAAATTAATTTGCATAACCACTAACCACGCATTTTATTTTGTAAAAAAAACTGTTTCAAAAAACAAACTCACTTTAGTCACAATAAACAGCTCTTCTCGACGACGTTTTTCATTGTTAATCCACTTGCTTAAGGTACTTCCTAGTAAATTTTCATTTCCATACCTTGACGCAGTGTCAAAATGGCGGTATCCCAGATCTGACCAAATATGATAAGAAATTTGGATTATTTTTAATCAACTACAAAAGTTCATTTTTACAAGAAGATCCAAACAGATTATATGATTTTACCTAAAGCACATTCCACAACTTCTTCAACCTCACCCGGACCCCCAGAACCCTGTCGTTATTTTTTACACTATTAATTTTGAAATAATTGGAGTTGTAATAATTATTGAAGTGATTCTATGACGCAAAATGTACTTATTTTACCAGTCCTAGTTTTCCAGTTCCAAATCCAACCACAGGCATTTTCTGCCCTGTTCTCAGTTCCATGTACTCCTTCATGTTTTTACAAGTCAAACAAACGAAATAGCGTAAAAGGAACTACACAATTCAAAAAATACAATTACCTAGTTCGGTTCACTGAACTTAAATGTATAACATTAAATTAAAATCGAAACGTGCGCCTCGTAATCGCTAAAAGTTTTGTAACATATTATTGTACAACTGTATACCAACTGAATATGGACATGCTTTTGAATTCACATTCGCAGCTAATAATATGGCACTAAACGGAGTACATAACACATCATTACAGTCACAATGCAGCATTGTATACTTTTAAACATTATTTGAAAAGGTGCATGAAAACTTACTTTCATTTACAACGTAACAATGAGGAATGCTATGAGATGTTGTCTGACAACCTACTACATACATAGCTCAAACATTTTGGCATGAGACGACGCGGAGATGCAATTTGGCTAACAAGGTCAACAAAGAAAGTGACTGCTTTGTTTTCACGATGAGAAGGAAGTAAAGATCTGAAGATGTATACAAGCACATCGCATCGTATGATATCCTATATTGTACATTCACTACTGCTTGTTAGGTTGCAATTGCAAGGTTTTTCATCATCTCTATGTCAGGCCGGCAGTAATTATATGAAAGAATGACATTCTCTATTCTTTTCTAAGAGATTGTTTGGGATCTCAGAAATCAATGCAGTACGTTCAGCTAGAAAAATACTCTAGAAGAAATTCAATTAATGCCAACTGGAAATGCAGTTAAAAATTTGTTGAGGACGCCAGAAATACAATAAAAGTTAAAGTTATTAAACAACTATATGCATCCAAAGAAATTTTGTACTAAGCTCTTCTGGAAAATAGTTTGCTTTTTCTATTGATAAACTGGAAGGTTGAAGGTGTGTTGTGTTGTGTGCGCGATTTGTGCGATGACCTTCAGATGTGTTCAAGTATAATGAAATGGACTTGTATAGGAAAGGGGTTTCACATTTTGAAGAGTACTACGATGATACTCATGTCAAAATGTCTAAATAATGCAAGTGTACGGATTCTCAGAAATTAATGCGATTCCAGGTAGGAGTCTGTTATATGTAGGTTGTATGATACCGCATCTTAAGAAAGATGGTATTTTGATGCAAAATTGAATGTCTGATGGAAGTACTAAAATCTTCATTTTACATGAATAATGCATTGATTGATTTTACGCGTCATACTCACCACTGTGGTAGTTTCAATTAAATCCTCAAATAATATATTTATCCCTTTTCAGACAACATTTAGTACGCGAGATGCTTTTACTTTCGTAGAACAGATACAACTCAAACAATAAGTAAGAGCCCAATGTTTATTTAGTTTAATTGGTCACACTAACGAAACCAACACAAACTACCGACGACCGACATTCGACCCCTACTATTAATAGACTAAACCACATCTGGATAATGAAAAAGTGTTTTATGTAAAAAATTTTTGTTGTTGATTGATATTAGACTCTCATTCTTTGCATGAAGTGAAAATGAGATTTTTCCTCGTGTGTGTAGCTCTCTCCCATTACTTCACTCATACAATATTTAATATACTTTATAATAACACAGCCTACTGTATATCCAACTATACTCCCATTACTACTCTCACATTCTATTCGGCCTGGATTTTTCGTTCTTCGGGATTATAGGTATAAAATATGTTACAACATGTAAACATAGGTGCACGATGCATGTGTGCAAATGTGAATGCAATGTATACATCACTTGTAGACTTCCAATATAAATCTACCTGTATATGTTTTTATCCACGTTTTTTTTTATACCACAGTTGTTTGTTCACTAACGATTACTTGTCTCTTTGCAAATTATAGTTATTGAAATGAGAAAGTTAAAAGGATCAATAAAATTATTGTAATCGTTATGCTACGTGTTGTATAAGAAAATGTAATGTTTTACCTGCTATCACTCTCCAAATTCATTTACCAATATAAGACACATTTCTTATATAGGGTCACAAGATCAAAGACAAAAAGTTTTTGTTATTACTCTAGTCTGTCCATTCCAGCAGATTGATCTGCTTAAAACTTTTCCAAATGATAATCACGTAACATGATAATCGCATGAGACATGAACAAAATAGTTCATACATTTTAAGTAGTGCACAGTGCAGCCACAGAGTCATCACTACAGTTGCAATTGCATGCTTGTACAAAAATGGCATCAGTATTAAATGAACAGTTAGAAAAATCTTATTCTTGCCCAATGGAATTTCCTCTTTTGGATCTACCAATACTGGTAACACACATTTCACTAATTAATAGTCTCGTATTTTAATTCACCAAATATCTTAGCTAGCACCTATTTGAACAATAGCTATTACACAAGATGCTTCTATTCACTTCTAAATGTCATTTTGATGTTCCCTTCGCAGGCCCTTGAGAAGATCGTTTCTTTCATCAACAGTCCATTTGATTTGAAAGCATTACGTAGAACATGCAAGATCTTAGGAGACATAGTAAAGAGGAATCCAGGCTGTCTTATTCATTTGAAGGTCACACCCAAGGATCTCAAAGACCTTGAAAATGTAGTCAGAAATGAGAGTACAATTAAATGGAACAACTTTCGTTTTCCACCAGAGCTGTATTATGTGGGTTGCCGAAGGCAGTATGTGGCAGCGTTTAATACGTTGTTTAAAGACTTTGCAGAGGTTTATGCACCACACATTGAAGTTCTTGAAATGGACAGATTTGACCTCACCAATGCTTGCCATATTAATTTGCTACGAAAGTGCCAAAAACTAGTGTCCTTTAAAGTGGATGCAATGATGATGAAGGGAATCAGCGAGCAACAATTGAAAGATATTCTGGAGGATAAAATCATCTTGTCCGTTTTGAGGAAATTCAAGAATTTAGATGTGGTTGTTTTCGAGTTCTTGCAACACGAATATCAATTTGAATTTATGGGAAAATTTCTACAGGAATGTGCAGATTTACAAAATGTGGGCTCGTGGGGTTACTTTCCCGAATGGGAACAACCTGCGGGGGGACGGACACACTTGAAATATTTTGTATGGCCATTACTGTCATACCTGAAGAAAAGCATACGGATTGTTGACCTCATGATGGAAACACTTTGCAGTTCTGAAGATTTGGCCAACCTGAACTTGCAATTTCTTAATGATACGATGGACTGGCAAGCAGGAAAATGGATAGTGGACTTGAGGAAAGATGCTAAATCTGATTTTACTAACCTTGAAAACTTCCTATATTCAAGAGTAAAGTCCTACGCACACAGAGCTGTGGGCTGGTTTGATGAAGCTGAATTTAGAAAGTGTGGCTTATCGCTAATGTCAAATCTGTCATCTATTCATATTCACAATGCGAGGGATATAAATCTTACGGGAGAAAACCCATTTACCAAGGACATTTTTCAAAAGTTGCAAAATTTAACCTTGATTGCTGGAAATCGCTTGAATTTAGAACATGACCTTCCACTGGAGAAAGTTGTTGTTGGTATGCTGCTAAACACAAATCGACCCATCGGTGACAAATTTAAAACTCGACATTGATTTGGATCATCATGACGAGTATGAATCAATTTGCTTACCATTTGTCATTAAAAATTTTCCAAACTTAACTTCATTCTGCGTGGAAGAATGGGGCCCTTCAGATAAACAAATTTTGGCCGTGTACAAAGCGTTTCCGAGTTTGGATGTGTTGATGTTCTGTGGGAGAAACTTGTCTGATTTGGGCATTCTTGGAGACGACAATCAAAGTGAAGTTGGGATTCGTCAATTAAAATGTGAGTAATTCGACAGTAATACATGAACATAAGTTGGGCATACAATCTGTGGAATGCTTTTTTACACATGGACTTGCACAATATTTACAGGCTTGCGAATTTTGAAGATCTTTTCCATCCGCTTACCCCCAAAAAATGTTTTCCCCTGGCCAATTAAAGAAAACGATCGCATTACAAACCTCAGTTTTCTTAATGGATTTAGTCAGCTTCCCTTGCGAAAATTTCATTTTCTCCTGAAATCCGAGATGGTAAAAATTCGTTGACACCTATTATTCCATTGAGCATTACTAGTAAAATGGTAATCCTTGCATTGCATTATTTGCATATTTTTACACACAGATAACCATAGATGGAATCGAATCTCTTAGTAGAGGACAATTTGCAACAACGGCCGTGGAATTTTTAATGAATTGGCTCCCACCTGGGATAAAAAATGTACATGCTTTTGAACAAGTACACATGACATTTAAATTTTTGGATCCACAAACATTTCTGGAGCCGGCCAACTTTGTAATTCCTGATATTGGGAATTGGGTGCTATAAAAAGCTAACCTATGATACGATATGCTAATAATAATTTGCAAACATTGATAATACAAAAATTCATTTAATAATTTTCGTGCTACCCTTACATTGTTTGTTAAATTAATTTGAGATTTTGTGTACCTGATATTTTGAACTGGTCATTCCGTAGTATTATTATATTTTATGTTCACGCTTTACTATTTTTTATATGTCCATTAAATTATTCGTTAATATATGCCAATTTAATTATTGAAATAAATACACACTAGTAACATATTATATTTTGTAAACCAACAAGGGTTTCAGCATTTATTTATTATACTGCATCAATTTATATAAAACATAAAACAACGTAACAATTTTGTGCTACATAAGCCGTACCTTAATTTTAAAAGAAAACATGATGATAAATATCTATATGTGATTATCGCAATAATAAATTATTCTTATTCTATAACGCATGCAACAAGCACTAGAATGAAGTACCATTCGATTTGGATGACCTTACTGTTACTTGGTATTGATCATCGAAGGATTATGCTTTTTCATCTCCTTCAAGTTTTTCAGTCTTCAACAAACTCTCAGTAGCACAAGAACCTTTCTTAGAATTTAAACTTAGTTTCGAGAATGACACGGATAAGAAGTATCCCAAGAAAGATGAGAAAGCACACAAAAGGAAAACAACTTGATTTGCTCGGCTACCCGTTTCAAGAGAAGTTGCATGCATTCCCAACAGAGCACCGCAAGTAATAATGTTCATTGGAACACGAAACCAATTCATAATATTTGCCCTCAAATTATCCGGTATGGTTTCCCCTCGAAGTCTACCAATACATGGAAAATACATTCCAACAGATACTTCCAACAACAGGAAACTTAAAAAGGATACGTAAACAAATTGCTCCTGCAACTCTGGTGAACTAGTGACTCCACATACAAACAAAGAGACCCCCATTGTTAACAAGCAATACCGTAGAATGACATCGGCCTTTAAGTTGTTTCTCAGAAGAATTGAGAAAATGGATGACCCAATCATAACTGCCACCATAAAGCTTGCAAACGTTAGACCTAGAGGTGGATGTCCTGGTTCCAACACGGGAGTCCACAGGAAAACAAAGATGTACATGTTGGATTCGAAAAGTGACTGCACAAGGCCCAGAGCCAAAATCTTTTTGTTTCCCAAGATGGTTTTCAATCCTTCCACACAAGATCCCGACCACTTCATGTCCCTTTCGCCATAGTTTTCTGTCCAATTTGTGGAAACCATTATAGCTGCTACGATGAGGAATGGTGTGGCCATTATGAAAGGGCTTACTGGTCCGAATTTAAACCAGTCTGAGGTTGCTTGAGCAGCGATTCCAGCAAATATAGCCAATAACCCGTTGAAAAATGTAGCCTTTGAAAACGTAAGGGAAATCCAGTCCAGGGGATATTTCCAAGTAATGGTATGTTCATGAATGTACCAAGACTCAAATACTGAGAACAGAATTGACGTTGAAATTCCTCCCAAGATTCTCCCAACAAGTAAGATAAAGAAGTTGTTAAATACTTTGGTGACACAGCAGAATGAATACAAAAGGCAAAATATCACAACCATCTTCTTCCTTCCAAATCTAATCATAAAAAAACATTAAAAAATTACTAGATTATACATGTCTAAAGGAAATGTAATGAATTTAATTAAAAATACGACATAATAGTTTGGCTTACTTGTCCGCTAGGGGCCCAGTGGCTGTCCCAAATGTTACACTGGAAGCGAACCCCACAACGTACAATATCGCAATTTGATCCTGTGGGAAGCCATAATAGCTGTACAGCTTGTAAACATATGGTCCTTGCAACCAGTCGGAGAACAGGGCCATGAAATATGGAAGGAAATAGACATTCTGAAACGCAGAAAATTCCTTATTTTGTACGAGGTCTGTTACTGCCTTCTGACCGGATAAATAACAGAAATATGCAGCAAACGCAAGCGGAAGGAATGTCAGTTCAATTAAAGTTGTCAGACTTAGGAACTCCATCTTGAAGCCGTTTCTATAAAACGAAACAAATTTTACAATATGTAATTACTAAATGAACGAACACTGCAAAAATGTTTGATTTTGATCGGAATAATGCTTTTACATATATGTTACCTCTAATAGTATGTAGTAGTAGGGTGAAATGGAGCGTGAAAAGTTGTCAACCTCTTCAATAATGAGTTATTATCAAAAGCTCGTCCTGCTTTCGACGTCAAACCGTGAAGGTATTAGAGAGCTTCAAAAACCTTGTTGCCCAATGAAAATCTGTTAACACAATTACAAAAGAAAACAATGCTCAATAAAACTATTTAATAGAATAAAATGACACAAATCAAATCCAACACTAACTTCCATTTAAACGTTTCTATAGGTCATAGGTATTTAATATATTATTTGATCACCATCTGCACGTTTTTATGTGCGTTGCCAACGAAACAATTGTAGTATTCGTATTCGTACTGTACTGCTATTAAATTAGTTCATGCATATCTTCAAACCTCACACTGCACTATACGACACTAAATCGTGGCTCTAGAGATTTTGAAGTAAAGCAAAAAGCTACATAATATTACAATATTTGCAAAATTTACATTTAATGTTAAATACAAAACAGCTTACATTACGCAGCAAAATATCGTTTTATGTAAAAAATTTATAATATGTATGCGATGTAGATATATAGTCTAATATAATAGCAATAAGAACTATGGAACTTTAGCTGTTACCTTTTACCTTTATTGCCCTGGTACACGATAAATTTTCAATATTGATTCAGCTGCATTTTTTGAGGATGTGTAAACTAACAATTGAAATGAAATAAGTTGCTGAACCGTCTCCACCTTTTAATATTTATTATTCTATTTTTATTATTAACATATTCTCATGTCATGATGATACTTACAAGAGGAAAATGTGCTGATTAAAGAGAGATTCTAAAACCAGTCAGAGATTAGCTATTGGTTGGCATTCTTAGTAAACTACCAACTAAAAATACAAGTCATGACTCATGACATAACACGACATGGTCCATAAACATTCAACAAAGTTCATAATATTCATAAAATTACAATTAAAATGATGAATGTTGGTGTAAAAAAATGTAGTGATGTGGCCTAGTTTGCTCTTCTACAACTAATTGGTACGCACACATCATGTGTGACACATGAAGCTGAATCAACATAATTATTTTAAATAGGTAGGTAAGACATGAGTAGTAGAAAAATAAGTAGCTTCGGTCAATGAACTCAAGCATGTCGATATTATATTTAACTCCGACACATGACATAAAATGGAATGAAAAAAGTTTACACTTAAAATTAACTATATGGACAAGAACAAAATAAACCACACGTACCTTCACCCGAGTAGTTACGAATAGGTCTGCAAATTAACTTGTACAAATCAGGCTGAAGAATCACGCAACAAAATACCCGTGATTTCAATTACCGGCGCGGTTTAATATTTTATGGAAATGTGCAAATCTTGTGTCATTAAAACAAAATATAAAAATATACATAAAGCACCACCAGTACACTTACCTACTAACCTAATGCTGAAAGTTTTTTCTTGAAAAATTCTAAATCTAATCTAAAAAAGGTAAGGGTCACCAACTCATTCACAACTTGTATTGTAATGTAATACACATTAGATTAGAACCAAAATTTGAGATCAGGGGCATCGTCGGTCAGATGGTTTTGAATATTATAGGCAGAATCATCTGTCAGCAGCACATTATGGTTTTGACATGACAATTTCCCCATTACAAATAATATTATCAGGAATTTAGTTGACATGATATATGCATAAGAATCGCGTCGTGAAGGGAAAGTAGAAGACAATATCACATTTTGACACTTGACACAAATCACCTGCGTTTTTTTGATGAATCAAATGTAAATACTTTATATGGAAATGCACTTTTTGAGCTAAAGATATCATAAAAATTCACAATACAATTAACAATAAGATCAACTATATTTGTTCATTTGCTCCGAAAGATTTTTTAATGAAAGCGGGTTTAAAACAAAAATATTCATTTAAACAAAACCGTATATAATGTTAAATGGTTTTAGCTTTTGAGCAAGACACATGACGCGCCCTTCCAACACCAAAACAAGGGTACTGTGCAATATTCTTGTGTACAGTCGGGGTTGTGACTTGTGACTCAAAACGTGAGTCGTGGATTCTCTCGCTGCTGCGCTGCTGCTACTGCCCGAAATCTGCAGATGCAGTGTAGAGAAATTCAGCCACAATGCACAACTCTATGTAAATCCGTATGAAAATTTAACCTTTCACTAGCATGTCCCTATACTAAATTTTTAATTCTTCATTATCATTATCTACCGGCTTTATCCGCACTATATCATAAATATTATACATTATCTCACTTGTCCATTTTATGACAAACCGCTTTTCATCTTTGCAAACTGCATCATACGTGTGCTCATTTAACGGTGAACAGGATTAAATACTTACACCTGCACCGTACCGACTTCCAAGAAGCATGGAAATTCACGATTGTGATTTTCATATGACAAAACTATTTTTTATTAAGGACCGCCCTTCGGTCATTTCTAAGATCGCAGCCTTTCTCCTATGTATGTATGTATGTATGTATGTATGTATGTATCCTCTGTTCGCAAAATCTAATATATAATTGCCTCAAAGTGTGC
>JAHZNC010005323.1:0-22813 GCA_027744095.1 Zhuqinia jingwanae | reverse complement strand
TTGATTATGCTATTAATTTATTAGTATATCCCCTTATCAGGAAGGTCCCATTACAGCTGCAATTGTGGAATGCGTTTTTTCTTGTATACAATACCTTTGGCCACTGTATGTAAACTATCGCCATTTTGATGGATATTCAGCTGTAATCCTTCAAGATTTTGGAAAGGCTATTTTTGCAGGAATGGGTAATATAATATTATTATGCTTGCTATAATACAAAACATGAATTTTATGTCTACCAGAAATTGTCGTTTTAAGTTACATATTTTTTTGTATTAAATATTATGTAGGAGCCTGGTACTCTGGAGGGTATTACAATCCTATTGTGGGATCTGTTCTTGAAATCACTACAAAGGACTACTCCAGTTTAACAATAATATTTGTTTACTGGCTCGCACCGTTTTTAGGGACTGGTATAGGCTTCTTACTTGGGGAAATTAGTTAATCGGGATGAGTGTGATTTATTGTAAATTTTCCTAGAATCAAAGTCACTTTTTTTTGCAGAAAATAATATGTCGTAACCTTTGAAAAAAATCATTTTTATGGAAAACATGTAATTCATCTTCAGAAAAACAAAATAAAACAGTTGTTTTAATGGAGTATTTTCCGTGACATGCATACATATATATGTATAGCCGCAACAGCATATTTACATGCTTCATTCTATCAATGCCACTAACTTATCTTCAATCTTTGCCACTTTGTGATGGGAAGTAAAAAAAATCTTATTGAATTCAGAAATACATACCAAAGAAAAAAAGAAAGCCACCGGGAATCCTGAGTCTGCTCTGCCCTACATATTTTTCCTAAATCCCGTTTCAGCTATTCAACAACTAAATTCTATCATGATCTCTGGAATTCCTTTTTTACCTTTCTCAAAAATCCAAAACATTATGTGACCTTGAAAAGTACCTGTATTAGATTTGGTGATCTTACCTGAAACATACAATAATTGTCTGCTTACAAGTTCATGGCTTTTTGTTACCTTCCGGTTATTTCTTATACACACAGATTATTTGAAGCAAAAGACGTACAAAAATTGTTCTCTCTGATACAAGTAGTATTATAGTATTGGTGTATGGTGAGGGATCAGAGAAAAAAGAGATACGTTGTTGGTGTTTACCTCTGGAGTATACATATACTAATATCCACTATTTTTTATGCGCAACATGTTTTCGTGGGCATTTTCTAGTTTCACTGGAATTTTTATCACTCTCAGTTTCTTTCAGATCTTTGTTATCTCTACACTGCTTTAAGTTACTTTGATCTAAAGTCTTCAAAAAAATATTCAGCATCATAGCCTGATTTAGAATTTAAAATTTAAAAAAATATTCAGCATCATAGCCTGATTTAGAATTTAAAATTAGTAGATTATTAACGGAAACAGTATAGTTAACAATGACAGATGTCAAGGTATGTGGCTATAGTGGTTTTTATGTTTCTAAAAATAACTAAAGTTTGGCATGATTTTTAACATATATATATTTTTAAATTCTACAACATTTATTTTTTCCAAATTCTAGGAGACTTTGCAAGATGGAGTTGCGGAAGCTCGGCATATTTTTGCAATGGATTCCCCTGTAATCAATTTTGTAGTTGGCATTTTGGTACTTTACGTGGTAATTTATTTTATCACCTTTTACCTTGGACCAGTACTCTTTGGGTTAAGACCATACCGTCCAGTTTGGCCATATGCAAGATCCATGCATCATGTAACACGGAGGGCTGCTACCAATTTTGATCAGGTAACATAATAAATCCAAGGTTCTCCCTGCCCTTAGTTTTTTTAATATTTCATTTTTACACTTGGATAATACGACAGGACGGCGAATCCTTTGCCAGCCTCTTTGCTAAAGTGACGTCGGCCATTGAAGACAAGGATTTCAAGTGACCGCATGAATGTACAATGAGACAAATATAAAATTTATCCAGATGTTATAAACGTTAACAAGCCACACACAATTCTGTAATCAATGCAATTATCAATAAAAAATTAAACAAGTTCTCAAACTCATTACTATGTACATTCATTCCCTGTGTCTCCGAATAATTTTTGCATGAAATTCTCACATTACGTTAAGTTTATTTTGAGCTAGAGCTTCCTCTAACCAACCTCACATTTAAAGAAACGAACAAAAACAAACCCGAAAATTCAGCGAGAAAGCAAAAAACAGCTCCATGAAGAAATAGCTCCACAATATTCCACAATATATATAAACATGTAGTTTGCATTTGCATGCACTTTTGTTGTGTTTTTGCTTTTCTGTGCATGTTTCAATGCATATGCATACTATGTACCTGCTCTCAATGTTCCCTTTGTTTACGTACGCACAGTTGAAACTCAAGGCGGAAGCTGTAGGTTTAATAATAATACTGATTTACAGATGATGTTGGTCTGTTTGTTGTGTACGTGAAATTGCTTCTTATACAAAGAATGACATAAGAAAATATTTGAAGCTTAAAAAAATTGTTTAAGATAGTTGTCCTAATAATTAGTTCATCATTCTACTATCATGAACTGTATTTAATCAAATAAAAATTTATTTATAAATAATTATTATTTTGTGGAGGAACGATTAAAAAATGTTATAACGTGGCAGAGCTAGACTGACAGACGGGAACACAGAGTTGTAAACGGGGACGGTGGTGGAATGGTCAAAATGTTCACAACAAAAGCTAACTATATGGATGACCTTCCAGACCGATGTTTGATATGTTACTCCACAATTGTCACAAGACAGGAAGGTCGACAATGTAAATCTACTGGAAAAGGCAGCTCGTTCCCATTACTTTGCCGGCAACTTGATACTGTGTTCATTTTAAGAAATTTGTTGGAGGTTCCATCTCCAAATTTGGAGGCAAATCTAATGAACTGGGGAAATCCAGAAACATGGATTTCATTGTGTCCAAAATGTGTAGTTGTTATTGAGGAAGCAAAAAAGTTTCGTTCTGAAATGATTGATGCATGGAGGAAATTGAGGGAAGTGACAAAAAAGGTTGTAGATGGGATCAAGACTTCAAGCAATAACCAACCGGATAATTTCAGGGAATTTTGGAAGGCCCCAAACAACTTTATTACCGACCAGATTCGAAAATTCGTTAGAATTCGTAATAAACGTTCACACAAATTCATTTTGTATTTTATATTGCAATAGTAAAAATGCACAACTGACAACCGTAAAATGTATAATATTATTATAATATACAATTTCTTATATAATTGCTGTGTATCATGCAGATGTGTATGGGAATTTCGTTGATCCATTTATTACTGGAGATCATAAGGCAAAGCAGCTAATGGAGGCAACTAAACCCAATGTAAAGTCGGAAGAAGTGGAAGATGACCCTATCGGTAACTTCGATGTTGACGCAAATGATTTTTATTCCGATACTGATACAATTCAAAATTGCAATGAGGAGAATCTTGAAGACGAAGTGAACTCAGCACCGAAATCAAATGCAAACAATGCAGATGGAACAAATACTTGTACTACTAATATAGTAGTAAAGATAATTGGGAATAAAAGTATTGCAATGAGATTTTGCAGCGTATGTGAGGTGAATTTTCCAGAAAAAACGTTTGAAGATCACAAGGAATACTTGCATAATAGAGGTAAGATGTTTTTGATAACGGTAACTTCATTTGCAATACCAATAACTTTTCTCAATATCGGATTGAGTAGCTCAGATTGAACATTTTTTAGAAGACACCAAAAGGCGACGGGAGCATGTTACCCAGCCCGATCCACTTCAAATAGGGAAGAATGTTGATGCTGTGGACACAAACCCCAACCCCAGTGGTTTAGATGGATATTCCATGGTAGATGATTTTACAATCGCATGTGTCACTGTAACGTGTCCGAAGTGCCCAAGAAAATGTCGTTCACCACAAGATTTTAATTATCATCTAGAATTACACAAATGTAATAATGTACTATTAATACTTACATTTTTAAATTTAATAATGAAGTGTGTAGTTTGAAAGCAACAATTATTTCAATTTAACGGAGTATTTAAAAAAATTGCTTATAGCAAGTCCATTCCATTGCTTTGTCTGCATGGGTGTCTATAAAAGTTCTGAAAATCTTCGGGCTCACCTGTATTGCTATCACCCTACTACAAGAACAGGGGTAAAACGCTCATCTGTAATAATGGCAAAGACAAGAAGAAAAGATACTGGAAGAAATGTGCAAATTAGCAATCGTAATCAAAATGACAAAGTTAAAAATGTCCAGTGTGATGATAAAGGTAAAAAGTACTAATTAAATCTATGCTTCAAAAGTTCATATATATATCAGATCTTATGCCAAAAACAACTAGAATTTCACGTGAGTTTGATTTGATTAGATACTGATAGCGATGCGCCAACACGACGAAGCTCAAGAAATAAGATACCAGGAAAAGAACGACAACTGAAGTGTCCTTTGTGTGAGAATGCAAGTTTCGAAATAGTTAAAGACAAAAGAAAAAATTACTTATTCACTTAGAAAGTTGTGAAGGTACACAAAATATGTCTACAATGTACACATATTATAATTAATCAGTCTCAAAAATGTTTGTATGGATGTTTATGCAACATTTAATTTTATTTATTTAGGTTTTAAAGTGGGAGACACTTTAAATGAAGAAATCAGTGAGAAGATATATACATGCCCTTTTTGTGAAAATTACAACTCAACTTTTAGTGATGGATTGACCTTTTTTGAACACATGTTGTGCTGTGATGGTGAGCTTAGATTAAAAAAAAACAGATTCAAATTTTTTTAATGAAGTGAATAAATATATGGTTGTTAAAATAGGGACATCTAGAAATCATGGACAAATACCGCTTACTAGCAGAATATTTGCGTGCAATGTTTGTCCTTCCATAAGGTACTTTCAACTTGATGATTTCATCAAACACTACACGGAACACTCACGTATGTAACACCTTAATAATAAAATAACCAAGTTTATACCTGTTGAAATTTTGATTACAATGAACATGCTCAGAAAAAAATTTGCATTTTGGACTTTTAAGAAAATGTATACAAATGTACAAAGTGCCCCCGAAGATTTTCTGTGACTTCGCAGATAAAGTCTCATTGGGAGCATCAACACCGAGAAGCAATAAAAAATGTGAAGCCCTTGTGCAGATATACGAAAAGCATTTTAATTCCAGAATTTACTTGGTGGTGTAAAGTATGTGACGAGAAGTTTATTGATGAGAATATTAGGGATTCTCACATTGAAAATACTCACGAACAAGGTTTGTTTGTGTGAAAGTTGTATGTTGCATTATTGATACTTTACGTTTGTATTATGGAATGCAAAATGCTCGACTGTATTAGCAATATATAAGGGGAAAATTGTTTTCCTTTTCAGATAAGATCAGGAGGACGTACACTTGCCAACAATGCTCAAAGACGTACTTGTGTAAGAATGAATTAAAGTTACATGAAGGGACAATGCATGCAAACATACACGCAAATCTATTACAATGTGATCTTTGTGATCTCAACTTTCCTACACAACACCAACTTCAGACACACAGAATGAAGAAACATCGGGTGGATTTACTTGTATGCGATATTTGTGGAACAGGTAACAAGTCATCAAAATTAGCAGTAATATAACGTATTACTACTTATTGTAATAATAATTACAACTTAGTCACCAACTCGTTAAAACATTTTAGAGTGCAATAACACGATTAACCTTAGTGTTCACATGCAGTTGCATCAAACCGTTAAGAGACATCCTTGCCCGGATTGTGACCAGTCTTTTACCACAAGTAGCCTATTTTACAGTTTGAATAATATCTTTAAAATATACATATGAATACTCAAAAGAAAATGATGATGGTCCTAATTTCCAGAACAATACTTAAGGAATCACAAGTACCGGGAGCATACGGAGCTTGATGCCAAAGTGAACCCCCTTGTTTGCTCGTACTGTGACAAAGTATTCCACAATAAATCTTACCTTAACAGTCATATCAAATTTCATGAAGGAAACTTCAAGTTCAGGTGTCATGTTTGTAATATTGGATGTCATCACAAATCCCAGTTGGCAAAGCATTTAGCTAGCAAACATAAGATTGGAGAGTCCCCTAAAAAATATGCATGTCACATCCAAGGATGTACTGCAAGGTTTGACGGCCCTAAAAAACTGCGAAATCACATAACAAAACACGAAGGGAACCCGCAGTTCAGCTGCCAATTTTGTGAAAAAAGTAAGGATTTTATTCCATAGTAATCCCAAAACATCTAAATTTTTCATGAAAATCTTTCAAAAAATTTAATCAAACTTTATATTGTATTATATTTTAGAGTTTTACGTGAAATGTCATTTGAAAAGGCATGAAAATATTCACACAAATGCCGAGTCTAAACCGTATCAATGTGAGTTATGTCCAAAGCGTTTTCCTGTCAGAAACTATTTATATATTCATATGAGATCTCATAAAAAGGACAATAAATGAAATGCTTTGTTTTGGCCAAAAGGATTATTTATGATTTTGTTATATATGATTGATTATAATGCTTAATGCACGTGTACCTACTTGGTACCTACATACATACCCAAATGGAAAATCATCATCATCATCATCATTCTTTGCCTTCAGTGTTAGCACTTACATCTAACCTAACAAACTAAATCTGTTTCAGTGATTACTTGAATTTAAACACTTATTGAAGTTTAGCACTTCAAGTAAGGCAAGTGCACCATTGAATGGCGTATCAACGAAATATAACCTACCTCAATAATCAAAACACAATATTTGCTCTAAACCAACAACATACGCACATGCCTATTTTGTAGATCATACAATCTTTATTTGCCAGTTAAATTTTTATTTTGAAATACTGAATAATTTCTCACGTAAATATACATTACGAATACAAAGTAAATTTAGGATAACATAAAAGTCAAGTCAAGTCATATAAGTCATTCTAGCAAAAGCATCAACATATTATAACCTCTATGTGCACGTGTTTTTGTAAATAATTGTAGTAGCGTTGCACAGAGAATTCCTAATATTATAATTATAAAATGTCGTGCTTTTTGTAGTAGAATCAGTAGAAACATGGTTTCAATTAAACTAAAATTTACGTCATAATATGATTCTCATCCCGAAAACGGTTTTTTATCATCCCCTAATATATTTTTCCAAAGGGGTGAATGAATGGGCCAAAGTGCATTTACCCTTATATCCCTCCTCATTGCATCTAAGTCGATCTATCTTTAAAAACTTTCATTTCGTCAATCAGATAGTTATGCAATCTAATGTGGCAGACCTACGGCCAAAATTGTTTTTATGATATAGCGCCTAAAGGTTACAGCGGCTCTGAAGCACGTAAATAAATCAAAACTATTTATGTGACTTGTTACTTTTTGCCTTAAATTTAAACGCATTAAAAAAAAAACGAATTCCTTGCACGCTTTGTGATGGTACATGAAGTAAAACATAGGCACGTAAAGTAATTGGCGATTACAAATAACCACCATAATATACTTTTTGATAAAATACAAAATAAGATGTATAAGGACAGCGAGGAGATTATGAATTGAATAAGCGCTTTAACTCACCTTTTAATCAAATCATTGATCGCGTGGTCGTGGTGGTGCTTCTTTCTTTGATTTGCTTTGTTGAGCAATAGCGGCATATATAATGATGTGTGTAGGCAATGTTAATAGTAGCTAAAGACGTTGAGAGGTGATGAAGTCAACAATATAGCAGTTAAGGACAAAATTGTCTTCGTTCATTCATACGCCCGCATGAATTTTTTAATATCTATACTTTTATTGGTCACAATTTGTAACTTACAAACATTGTTGAAAGACTTTTTATGGCTTTTACGCACAAAGGTGGACAGTTGGTAATTTTAACAAAATGCAACAATGTATTCCTGTTTGTAATAATTAATACGTAAGATCGTTATTCATTTAGCCCTACAATAAATCGAAATAAAAAAATATTAGTCATGCGTGGTAGATGTTGTTAAACAATACCCAACTATAAACCCTAATAAAAAGCTCAGGTGTAACATATACATATAGGCTAACTTCAAATTCCCATTTTAATTTTTTAGTAGTAGACGTCAGGCGGTACGATATGGAGCCATGTAGGGACCTGGTAGTACTACAGATCAATGCAGAATTGCGTTGCGGCTCGGTTATCGCTAATTCCAAAATTTACATGTCAGTGATGTGTCGATTGTCAATA
Organism: Zhuqinia jingwanae; assembly: GCA_027744095.1. Lineage (NCBI taxonomy): Eukaryota > Metazoa > Arthropoda > Collembola > Entomobryomorpha > Paronellidae > Zhuqinia > Zhuqinia jingwanae. Next base: position 14,604 of record JAHZNC010005323.1, on the reverse strand, counting down.
TACGTAGCAGCAAATAAGAATAATTATTGTCAAAAAATAAATAAACGTGGTGGTCAAAACAAAGTAATCAGTAAAGTCAAAGAACGTTTAATAAATGCTTTTGACAAGACCTTTCAGCCTCCTGCTGACAACTTACAAATTAGTAAGTAAAACTTATAGGCACGTAAAATACAGTATCAAAAATAGAATATTAATATGCTCAGTCTAATTGTGGGTATGTTAATTCAAACACTTCCCGTTCTAAAGAAAAAATGTAAACAATACATGTATTAAAACATCATAGTCACATTACCATAAGAATTCATTATTTATCGTATGGTTCAATGGTGAATGCACGAGTGCACTAGAAAAATTAAAATAAAATTAAATAAATCTGTGCTCTATTCATCAAGCAACAGTGATTGCTACTTCTGTCTAACAAAACATATATATAGTAAAATCCAATCTTGCCTTGAGGATAAAATGGTTTACGAAAAAATGTCCCGCCGCCTGGAATTTAAAGCAAAACGGCTAATTTGCATTAATGTTAATGTTAAACTTGTGATAAAATTGTGCAATAATTTGTAATTGTAGTCGGTATAAGGTGCCAGCATCGAACTGAAAATAATAATTGTCCTTGTGCTCAAGTTTTTTGTGCAAGTGTTGCAGTGCTCAATGTGAAGTACATATGTATGTACATAGGTATCCGAATGGACAAATTCCAAAAATCACTGTGAAGTTGTTATGAAGTCACGATGAATCTGTGAAATATTTAAAAGTGACTGTTCTGCGTCGCTTCTTCCCTACGACAATCCACAATTATAAACGATGGAGATTTTTGCACGAAACAACAATGTCCATGTATGGATGTTCCAGTATTTCTGTGCTTGAGTTACATGCGTTTCAAATAGGTATAGGCATACAAAATAATTTTCCAAGATCAGCAAAAAGAACACATTATGTAATGGATTTTTCTTTTTTGTCGGCGTGTCTTCAAATATGTAATGTAACTTTATAAAAAACAGTTATTCAATATGCTTAAGAATTTAAGCGACAATATATCTATATATCATAATAATGATATTAGGGTTGAATCGCGAAATTTTTCAACCGTATCAAATTCAGTTGTGAGCAAAATTGTCATGCGTGTAATAGTAAGAGCGTAAATTTTCATTTATCAAATTTTGATAGGATGAGTGCAAAAAAAAATCTTCAGCGGTAAAGTCACATTTTTTGCAGAGTTATTATTAATAATAAGAGAAATATAATTAGTTTTTGGACTACTCACACATGTTTGAATGACTGAAAGTCATCGTGACTGGATAAAAATAAAAACGGCAGTTATAATAATTATGAAATATTGAATGTGTATGAATTTTTTAATATGTGTTACTAAATGACTATTTCATGACTTTTTGACGTAAATCATCTCGTCATGTCGTCATACATACGTAGGTATTTTAATGAAAAAAAACCTAGTTATCAGATTGGGCTGTCCAGATTATCTGCAATTTTGTACCCGGAAAAACACGCATACATTCGGCATTGCTAATCATTATGAAATTTAGTACACATCATAAGTAATTTCAGCAGTTTTAACAAATTAGTGTCTGGCTTAATGTTTTGTGTACATCACGTATTTCCGCATTATTCTTTCATTTGCAGTCTATGTATTTTAAGATGTTTGTTTGAGCACAATTTATGGTTGTGCTGCTATAAAGATTTGTTTTATTCATGTTTTTTTAACAGCTCGTGTTGAATGATCTGCAATTTTTGAGTAAGGCATATGTGCTTGTATGTGCCAGAAACTTTAAAAACAATGTTTTAAACAAAGAGTAAAGAATCATAAATTGGGATGTTAATCCACGACGGCAAGTCTTGCTGTATGGTAATTCCGTGCTCCAGCAATTTTTTAGTACCATATGTATTGTTTCACATGATTACAGATCCATAAATTCATTTTTCATTCATACACTAAAAACATGTATAAACAATGCGTGCATAAGTAATCAAGTAATCATTGCCATTCAATTCTGGTATAGCAAATTGATTGATGATTTTTCACGCTTTTTTGTGCTCGTTACAAATTGCACACTTTTGTCTCATTGTCAAACAGTCAACAACTGTTTAGCTGAGGATACGCTGAGAATTTTTTATTGATGTGTTCTCCAAGTTTTTAATGTTTCATTTAAAAAAAAAATTTCGTGCAACTAGCTGATATATGTATCATTGAAGCCCAGCATTTATTTATACATGTTCTAAATATCTTGATCTGGACAAAGAATTTCTTCAATGAGCATTAAAAAATTGTTTAATTTAACTTATTAAAAGGAGGCATTGTTGATCTTATTTCAAGGTGTAAATATGGCAAGTGGTAATCATCCCTAATGTGAATGTCCCCCTGAAGCAAAGTTTAGGTCAAGTTGTTATTGTTCATATTCTCATGTATACAAGTATCACATAAATGTAGATCGTCTTTTGATTTTTTGAATAATTAATGCTATGTTGTTGTAATTTGTAAAAATGTGTCATGAGCATGCACACTTGAATTTTGATCATTTAAAAAAATGTTTAATTGTGGCACACAACAACAAGCAATTTACCAATCTCAAATGTCAAGAAATGCATCAACAAAGATTTTTAACAAGTGTACCTGAAGTAAAAGTACCTATTTGTTGGCATTTTTACAGACTTGCATATTATGTACTTAAAATTAAAATGAAGCAGCATAAAAAATGTAGCCTTGATCATGCATTCGTATAATAAGTATATATCTTCAAATTCGAAAATCATAACAAAACAACAAAAAGAGATATATAAATATTGATGTTGGGACATTTAAAAAAAAAGTGTTCGGGACTATCAAGTACATCTTTGGCAATGCAATGAGTATATTAAATGGACATGTTTATGCTAATGTATAAAATCAAAAAAACAAAATTACCATTCTTTATCTATACTGCATGTCATCAGAGTAAAAAGGTTACTCAGGGTCAATTTGTTAAAAGATCCCTTTAGGGTTGTTATGGGTGTCATTTTTTCTCTTCTTTTCATGGTCATTGTTTTTTATAACCTTTGATGTGTTGTGTAATACTTTTTTCCTATACCGTCATTCCGGAATGCTTACTCCCGAACTTCTTTATCATTATCAAATGCTCCTTGACAGCTAAAATAATATTGGTAACAAAGCTTATTTGAACACTTAAGAAATATGCAAAAGAAAAACGTTGACCTTTAAAGGTCGTGGTAGAGTATTCAGTCATCGCTAGTGATTTTAACACTACTGCACATAAAAGAACGGGATATCAACAAAAAAACATCCTGAATATAATTTTCATGTGCATTGCATAGGTACATTAATTATTGCATTTGTGGTGTATTTTGAATTGTTGTGATGTGAATTATGCAAAAAACAATTTTTAGCAAGAGCAATCATTATTTGTTAAACTTAATGTTTTAACGTGATTGTGTTAATGAAGTAACCACAAAAAGTTGAACATGGAAAGGGCATTTGGGTAAGATGGATGATCTACCCTTTCGTAGTTGCATAACATAATCGCAGAGATCACAGCAATCAAATTGCAGCTTTCAATGTTGGTGATTAGATACTTTCAAAATGTGTGAAGTAATATGCAATAATAACAATGTGTAAACGCATAAGAAAGAAGGGTTGATAATAATAGTCTATGTTGCATTTAGTTTGAAAATCGTGGCACACTAAATTTCTTGCGTATGATAATAAATAGCAAACATTGCATTAATCGATTTTTATGGAGTGTTCTTCTAGAGCCATTTTTTCAAGTAGAGCAATTAAATGATTACATTTGAAATTGTGTCCTCGGGAGGTATACAAGTGCCAAATATATATCGGTTTATCTTTCACATAAATCACAAAAGTTGTTTTGTATTGGCCAAAAAAAAATCCCAATTTCCTATAATGTAATGTTTGACGTACTATTTGACTGCTCAAGGCTAGCCTTATATTTGTTTAATACAACGTCATTACAAACGCCCATGTTACGTCGACAAATTCAAATACAAAGGTGGGAAATTCACAGTTCTTTGTACTTAAGTTTACACATCTATTTTGAGAGAAACTGCGAGTGTCATAAATTCAAACAGTTTGCTGATTACATTGCACTTGCAACATAACAATTTAGCGTTTTAACTTTGATGGGGGTGGACGAGGACATCCGTTTTCATGAAGGTGTGAATAGCAGCGACAAGTCTATTAAATAATATGACAATGAGAACAAAATTGAGCGCAAATCAATTTTCTTTCTTATTATGATTTATGATTTATTAGTCAGAGAATATTCCAGTGTTGCCTCAATATATTGGTAGGTACTCAGCGTAGTAATAAAAATCACTGAATTACATGGGTAAAATGATAATATTCTAACCTGAATCGAAATGAAAATATAATAAGTCATGTTTATGGGAAAATATTATGTTAGACATTGTACATGGTCACCATTAACTTTCTAGAGACTATAATGACAAACTTCCAAAAACCAGTTAACACAGCGTATGTAATAGAATACGTGAAACACTCATTATTTAATGTAATGTTTCCATAAATAGAATGCATATCTACCGGCAACTAGCACAAATGCACTAGAAGGTTGATGGGGATTTTTTTTTTGCGCAAATGCCATATTGGTGTTGGCAGGACATTCCCAGTTGTCAGCATCGGACTTCTCTACACTACAGTCAAGTTTAACAAGCCTGTAAGCATTTAATGTGTATATTATTCTACCTGGTCTTTTAAATGATGATGCGCTTAATATTATTACCTACATGTCTGTTATGATTTTCGCACACCCGGCTTTGTTCAGTACGGTCAACGTCACAAGTTTAGGCGGCTTGGCGTTGACTCAGACATGGCAATAGATTCCAACACAGCAAACTAATAATAATTTACAATGATCGTTTATCTTTATACACAGTTCACTGGATAAAACAAGCTCATGTGTAAAATTTCAAGAATGGTATATAAACCAGCATATCATTTTCATTTGGCCCAGTTGTTCTCTAGCTTTCGCTGATTTGGTTTGAGTCTTCATTTTTTCAAACAGTATGTATCTTTACAATTCCTTTGCAAGTTGTCATTCATAAATCGTTAGTGGACGAATTTAAAAATTAATTTTTCTTGCATGGCAATTTATAATTTGTTTGAAATATTTCAGTATTGGTTCATCCACGAAAGCTTGGATTGCGAATTATGCAATTGGAGAGATTGCTAAGGTCGTCGTTTCATACAGTGTTCAGTATTGCACATTCCAATTCTGGATTTGTGAGGGGCTTTTACAACAGCATAACTTTATCCCAGAATCATGCTTACTACCCCATCCCGACGGAATTTCACAGTTTAAACTATGCGGATGAAAAATTTGTGGATTCCCCCACCATCACCACTCCACATTTGTAGTTCTTTAAACGTCAAGTCTGTGCTAATTGTATTATTTCTATCATGTGCAAAAATTGTCGCCGATGGTGCAAATATTTCAGAAAATGAAATCAGTTCAGACAATCCCAAGTTACCACACCAAGGCCGTTGTCCTGCACCAACTGAACATAGGAATAAAAACGACTATACAAAACTGACTGGTACGTACTTATTTAATTTCATGAGCAGAGAATTCTTAAATTTTACTTTTAAATTCATTATTTATTTATTATACTTAAATTTCACTATTTACTATTCCGGACATGAATTTTCCATAGCCAAGTGTTTACTGGGAGCGCGAGAATTTTCTGGAACTCAAGAAGTTGAAGATGATCTTCTACCCAAATGGATGAATTCCACCTTGTTTGCTATGGGACAAGAATTCGCTAGGAAGAATATTGGATATTTGGGAGTAAGCCATTTCTTTGCGCTAATTTTCGAAAACTTTATTCCCGACATCAAAGACGTCCTGATCACCACTGGCTCGTCAAATACACGAGAAAGAGCTGTCAAGCGTTACACAGCCACCGCCACCCAAATTTTATTATGGTATCGTAATTCCCTACTAAACCCCAAAGACAAACTAGTACTCCTCGACAGTCTTCGCATGGTCCGATCACTTCATCTTGATGGTGCCTTCAAGACGATAACAAAATTACGGAATGGGAAAAAATTCTTGGATGCCAAGCAAAGTGAAATGTTACAACAGCTTTGGCAGCAGCAACCTCCTAGCGTGGTATTTGATGATCGGTTCTGGACGGCACTGGAAAAAGACATACGTGGGTCGAACGTTCCTCCGGATAAACGACGATTTCCCTCTTGGGATAATAATAAAGGACCACCGATAAGCCAATTTGCTCAGAGTCTGACTCAATTTTCCTTTGTGGGGATACCCGTACTTTTTCATAAGGAGCTGGGTATTTCGCATGTGACGAGAGAGGAGCTGGAAGCATATGTTCATATGTGGGCGGCTATAGGCCACGCCCTTGGAATCAAGGATGAATTTAATATTTGCTTGAATGGAGATATTGATGAGTCCAGACAACTTTTTAAACAAATTTTAGACGCCTATTTTATTCCTGCCATGTTTCAATTAGACTGGCGTGTCCGTGTTCAATTGGGTTCATATCTTGATGTAAGTGTTATAATATAACGTATAAAATAACTTTGCATTTTTATGAATACACGTTGTATTTTTAAGACGCAAATGTTAATTTTTAACTAAATGGAGAATTTAACTTAACCCATATTTATTTCTTGTCCCTTATCAGGCTCTGCATCATATGGACCAAGTTATCAGCCCACGGTTGATAACTTACCGGTTCCTCCGTGACATTGTCAAAATAAACCCGCAAAACATTTTTCGTCAATTCAATGTGATGGAAAGAATGTATTTGGCCTTGGTGGATAGCATAATGAGCAACAATTTGGATGCCAATCGGTTCCTACTAAACCAAGGAGGCATGTTTTTCTTGGATGTCAATGGATATTCCAACTTTGGACAGCATTACAGCACAGATGCAAGGAAAAGTAGAGGTGCATTTTATACCAGAGATAAAGTTGTGTTTTGATACCATTAGGCTAGGATCATCATAGAGTTAACTTTGTTGCCAAAATATGTATGTGTGCATCAATAGAAATGTCTTTCGTTGTTGTTTTTATCAAGTTAATCGGAAATTTTTACTTATAAATATAAGCTCGTAGCATTCAGTAGTCTCAATTCTCAATCATTGAATTGAGATCACTGCCATGACTGAATATCAGTATTCCTAAATATTTTGTATAATAATAATAAGTATACCTACACATGTTGCATGTAGTAAATTTTACTAGCAATATGTACAATTTAATTACTTATGTTTAATAATAAAATTTAAATAAAACTGATTGCATTTGTTAAGTTAAATTAAATGAACGCGCGTCGAAGATGAAATCCACATTTACAGTACTTGTCACGTCACATTACCCTTACATATGTGTAGGTGTATATGTTGTATGTTGTTTATCGCAACTCGTTTGTGTATAGGAAATTGAAAATTGAAATCTACAATGTTTTGAATGAGTCACAATAAATCAATGTTAAGTTGCCAGAAAATCGTTGTTGCCATAAAAGTTTATTATTGTTCAATATTAAAGTTGTATAACATGGCATAAGGGGTTAGCGGAAACCGAAAATGCACTAAAATTATATGTTATAGAGTTATTCGTGTTTGTTCATGGTTTTTAGATTTGCTCAATATCGTCAGAAGCAATGCTGATAAACTTGTTTCCTAATTGATGACGAGTAAAAACTCAAGCGCTTACAATCCTTATCGATTTACAGTATACACAGCAATATAACACTCTTAACAAACTGCAATTTATCGCTCAAATAAACATGATGGTAAAATAAATTACCTAATTATGTTATGAAATTTCTTAGGCATTACATACTTCATTTTTTTAATAAATTAAATGTTCAAAATAATGTTTTTTTTTCCGTGATGCACATTGATTTACCAAAAATAATGCATTCACAAAGATGTAAGGAATCGAAACGCAATAATAATGCCTTGGTGAATATATCTCTAATCTAGGAAATAGTTTATTTTCCTGCGTTGTGTTATAATTTATAATATTGAATTCTCAATACATTACAGATGAAGCCTCAAACTATGCAACTGTTCAACTTTGTGAACAACAATAAGAAAAAAAAGTCGTGTATTAACGTACAAAATTGTGTGTTTTAAGAGTATATTGGGGATAAGTAACTTTATCTTGTTAAAAACGCATAAAATATGTGTGTGCTTTTGTAAATACGCACAAGAAACAAAAGTACACTAGTTTTGTACTAGAAATTATATAGCTATTTTTGTCGGCCACTGCGTAGGTAAACCCAACAAAGACAGATATATAATAATAATAATAATATCATTCTTTTAAATTAACATTAACCTAAACTATTAACAACGTTTACATACTATTGTGATGAATTATTCAGCACATTTTGATCTCTTTATTTGATAAAATGGAAGAATGAGCTCATATTAGATTAGCCAAGATACAATGTACATAATGCACTGTCAAAATTAACTTCCCTGTTGACCATCTAAAACACTTTTCTCAAGTACTCGCCTGGTCATGTAGTCATGTCATGGCTATTTTATTATTATTATCTCTGAAGACCAAGACATAAGTGGCACCATTTTCATATTTTAGATCAAAAGCTTATAAAGAATGTACGCCCTATTAAAGTGTCACATGTGTCAAGTTTTAGCTGTGGTATGTTTTGTGATATGTTTCAACAGTCAAGTTTCATGCGTTTTTGGAAAAGAAAAGGGTAACAATGAGAACAATTATTACTATCCGATTGACACAGGGTTTGTACCGGAACTCAATCACATGCGCTGTGTGGACTACAAAGGTCACATGTCAGGAAAGTAAGACACAATATTTCCTTTGCTTACAGATTACTTATATAATTTTACAAACGATCACAAACAAAAAAATGTAAGTTGAACAATATAATATCATCATCATCATCATGTTCCTACAACTTCATTTTCAGATACAGATGGCCATATACTTGTTTACTCCCTGCATCACATTTAGCCACTGGTCGTGTCTACGATGGAACATCCAGCGTACCTGAACGAATTCTTAGTCCGCCATGGCTGAATCTCACGTTATTTAAAGAAGGTCAAAAATTTGCTCGAGCAAACAGTGGACACTTGCTTCTCAGCCATATTTATGGATTATTTTGCACAAATCTATTTTTGGATTCCAAGGAAGTTTTACTTTTTTGGGGTGGATTTGACTCTGCGCAAGGGGCTGCTGACAGATATACACGGATTGCAAATGGGATATTCAATTGGTACAGGAACACGGCTCCAGAGACAGATTTCCCTACATTTACACAAGTAGCGAAGAGCATACGGAATGTGCGTCTGGCTCATCGAAATGTTTCCATAATGGCTGACGCCCGTATTAGAGAACAAAGGCAACCTGATTTGATCAATCCCTCCATATACAAAAGTAGATCAATTAACGAGGGGTTGTGGAACGCTTTTAAACTTGACGTTGCAATGTCGCCGATTCCACTGGAAAACCGTCGGTTTCCCGTAGAGTATGCGCTGACAGAGGAATACAGGAAACCACTCAACCAATTTATTCAAGCTATCACACAGTTTGGATTTGTAGGATTTCCTGTTTTGTTCCCAGAAAGGGTTGGATTAACAAATGCAACTAATCAAGAGTTGTTTGCTTTTAACCATCTTTGGGCGGTGTTGGCGTATTGTGTTGGAATTCGAGATGAGTACAATATTAGTTTGCAACCGGATTTGTACACAGCTAGAAAATATTTTCAGGACATTTTTGAAACTTGGATTCAGCCTGCCTTTTTCCAAGTGGATTTCTTTACTAAAGTATTGATTGATCCTTTGTTAGAGGTATGGAAAAATTTTGTGGAAAATTAAACAGTCATGATAAGAAACATGTCATTATTTGCCCTTACTATTTGAAATATTTCAGGGTGTAAATCTACTTGAAGCGACAATGACACCAGGGATCACCGTAACAAGGATACTCCGTGATATTCTCAGGATACCCGTTCCTAATACTGTACAGCATTTACGGTCTATGGAGAAGATATCACTGGCCGTAACGGATCCCGTGATCGTGAATAATAAAAACGCCAACAGAGCACTCATGACCTTGATCAGTGAAAATATTCTAAAAAGTGGTGATAATACGGCATTTGACATTGAAGATTCGCCGGTAGCAAATGCTACAAAATCGTCGTAACGTGTCATTTTAATGTTGATTTCAATTTTTAGCATGTTTTGAAGCACATGCTGTATTATTTAGAGTATATACTGGTAATATTTTCTGGTAATACACTCTCGTTGTGTATTTGTTACGTATGTATGCTAGTTTCACCATTTTTATAATGAATCTTTTGTGTTATAAAATGTGGAAATAAATTGTTTGTTATCCTCAGCATGTTAACGGTTTATCATTTGCATTTTTTATTGTTGGATACTATTTAGTTCGTTAGAATTCACAAATTTATGAAAGATACTTGTATCATTTAAAACATGAATTATGTGCTTAACCTTAACTTTCCTCTTAAATAAATTACCTATAAAGCATCTGTAATTCGGGTGTACAGCGTAAGGATGATTGCAAACTTTGGAGTCAGGATCAAAGACAGTTCTCAGAGGACACTGGAATTCATATGCGTAGAAAAAATCGAATGTTTCCACACATCTGTAGAATTTAGTACAACTGTGAGGATCCGCAAAGAAGCCTTCCTCAGGACAAATTTCTCCATCCACCTCGTCAATTTCTGCGCGTACACATACACGTAACGATTGAAATTACAAACTTATTTTAGTTTCAATTGAATGGAAATTAATTAATTATTGGTTCCTTACCAAAGCTACATTTGACGACTTGACCAACCATAACAAATACGGTAATAAGTATAATTTCTAAGTATTGTGGCTTTAGTTCAGAAACACGATGCACCAGAAAAATCATTTTCAAAGCAATTATTGTGTAAAAATGAAATGGAAACGAAGCTTTTGCAATAAACCTTTTCCTTTCATCCAGAAACCAGTTTTAACAATATGACATGAATGAAAGAAGGACAATTTATGAGGGCCGATCCGTGAATGCATATCTGCTTTTATGAAATTTTTATTGATAAAAAAAAGCGGAAATGTTAACGTGAATAAAATTACGCATCTTCGCATTTGTCGGGATGGTCTCATGCATGTTATAATTTTTTGCCCACAAATAAATGAGTGAATGGTTGACTTTGAAGAATCAGTGACTTTATGAACAAAAGGTGTTTTATTATTATTAACCCTTGAATTTTTCTGTGTAAAAATATCCGCCAAAAAACACTGTTTCAAATCAATTTGTACAAAATTGGGTAGTTTAATTGGTAATCATACAAGTATAAGCATTTTTTACAACTTATCTCACACAAAGGGTTCTTTTAAGTTTATCATAATATCCCCATCATGTATTTTTTTCGTGGAAATGGAGGAATCAGTCATTGTTCTAAACTTTGATATGGACTTCTTTGAGTTATATTAATTTATGCTCCTTTGGTATACATCATCAGACTCTTTGTAATTTTGCTTTGTTTCTGGTGAGCACAGTGATGCCATGCTGTTTGGATCACTTAAAATGAGAGGACATTTATCTGCACGGACAACAGATACAAATTTAATGCAGAATACCTAAACTATGATTTTCGTTAGGAGAATATTTGTTAACCTGAATTAAACGTACCTTTACACCTGGATTACTGTCCATAAAGTAGACATGAATCAGTATAATGAATTCAGAGGTGTGAGATAATATGCATAATACAGTATTATAACATATCATACTTTGTATATCATAACAATATTGCAGATGGGTTAATACTGTTATGAAGTTATATATTTCTGAGTAAGCTATTTTTAGCTTTCGTTAGCATATGATAGCAAGATTAGCAAGGCCGATTGGTATCCTTTTTTACTTAGTAAACACGCTATATATAGCTACTGATTCTTGATGAGATGATAATATATATAGGTAAAAATATTTCGGCTACTTTTGTTTAAGAATTTGTAAAAATATGTAGTTATAAACCGTATAAACAACAATCTCAACTAAAAATCACCAGACCATGCATAATTGTAAATAATTGGTAATGCACGCACATAAAAGTTGTAATCATGATGATGAGCCCGAGCATCTTTATAACTTCCCTTCTTGAGGTAGGCTGATAGGAGTCTGTTTTGTGCGATTTACTATGAAAAAAAAGATCCACATCTAATTTAATCTTTATCTCTAATTCATTTAAAAAAAGTTAATATTTCGGAATGCCCTTGTTGCACGAGTTTGGTCACTATAGATATTGTAGCGTTTACGTCTGGAAATGAAATCCCGACCACAACAATCTTTTGTACAAAGCGAGTATTTTCCTTTCAAATCTTTTTCCACACGCAATATTTAAATAAGGAAGAATGCTTCTTGAGTTTGCATGTATTCAAACATATAGGAGGAGTGTAATACCTCACATACCAATATCCCATGATTCATATTTTTTATTATAATGTACATGTACGTAATATAGTTAATGGTTTAAATGACTTCAAGGATAAATACAAATGAGCTTGATACTGTATGTTTGTTAAGTAATTCGGATCGTAGTGTTATAGAGTTATGAATGTGAAATGATGGTACAATTTATGCTGACCGAGTAAGGAGTAAGGATAATAATAATAATAATAATAATAAGAAAGAAGCACAGCTACATGTAAATGTCCAGAAAATAACGCAGAAAGTAAAACATATCTACGATGTATGAATCTTGCATTTATAAAAAAATCACAGCTGCAGATTTCTTTATACTTTTAATAAAAGTTATAGAATAAGAGGTACAAATACAAAACTTGCTCCTTGTCTGCTTTTATAAAAACTCGCGATCAAAATACAAATATGTAATCGTAATAACATGCAAACCCATGCTTGTAATGCACAAGTTGTTACTACATACATTTCTTTATCCTTGTCTGACCTGTCATATATGAGTGCATTTGATGTTCAATTTTTATGGAAAAACTAGTTTTGTTGTAAGGCTCGAGTCAGTATTTGTCAATCGTCCGCATTTAGCCAGTCTTCCAACCCAATCCAGCCGAAATTACATAAACGTAATACATACGCTCATTGTATCCAGACATAATAATCATCTTCATGTAACAATTGGGTTTTCACACACACACACAAAACACAACCAACTATGCATAGTTACAATATATACACAGTTTAGCTAGTATGGTAACATGTATGTATTTCTAACCTGTTACTTTGTTGTGCCAGTGAATTATCAAATAGTTTCCCCGTTTGAAAATGTGCGTCAGCTAACTTGAATGTGTTTTGTGGTGTCAGTGTGGATTACAGAATGTAGCAAAAGGAAAAGCTGCACTGACCAAAAGATTTTATGCATGACAATTTGCAGTATTTTGTGTATCAAACCAAATCAAGCAATAAAAAAGTGGATTTCGGCAACTTTTTATTAAAGCATACTAGTATAAACAACTCTTCAGACTACTTAAATATTTTGGTATATACTTACTTTGCAATACATAAACATACGAGGTCAGAACAGGGGTAAAAGGGAAAGTGAAGTATGAAGTAGTATTGTAGAATTTACTAAAATTATAAGAAAAGTACAAAAGGATAAGTATTTATGTACCTATATGGTAGGAATAACAAGTGTAATCACTGCGTGTTTATTGATCGTATCAGATGAGAACAAAAAATGATGATAATATGAGAAATCTTTAATGAAGACGTGCTATACAATATGACAATAGGGAAACAGGAAGTTCTTTGTTTTGCAGACTGCTATACTTTTAAACAGAATTGGGTATGGTATACGTAGATCTATAATATTATAACGAATAACGACTATTAGTTTGCTGCAAAAAGCGGCACAATTATCTTCTTGTGATGATGTGCTTGTGTCTAGTCAAGTGTCTGAGTTGAGGACTGGTATGTTCTACAAACAAATTGTTAAGAATTGCGTTGCATGCTACTAACGCATAAATGTCTCGAAACGTTGGAGTGGTTTGTTAGCGAAATTTTACCAAAATGGTATCATGGTATACATATTTTATTATCCTTTAAAAATTGACAGCCAGTATGTCCCTAACACAGGTCGTGAACGTAAATTTCAAAAGTAATGACACCAATACCGGGCATTTCAAAAAATATTAAAAGTTCCTCTTGATATTAAAAAATATATATTTGAAGTTTAATTTTAAACATTGAAAATTAAACAAGATATGGAAACGGCACCAGTCTTCCAGCCGGGATCATCTTCGTGGGAGCTGCTTCCGGACAGGAGGCGAGCGAGTGCTCCGAATCCCTTTTTAATACCTCTGGTGAGTTTTACAAATATAGTGAATAGGAGCATAAAAATAAATACCTATGCATATAAGATTGCTTGCTTAAAAATAGAATTTTTATTACAATTATTTATTATTATTTTACTGCAGGTTACAGATCAAATTCTGAGCTATTCGACATTTGCAACAAGAAAAACATGTCGACTGATTTCCAGAGAATGGGAACGCGAAGCAACAAAATTTTTAAATATCCGTAAGAACCCGTTCACAGTTCGTGTGCCAAGT
>JAHZNC010005322.1:0-29158 GCA_027744095.1 Zhuqinia jingwanae | reverse complement strand
ATAATATTTTTTTCTTTACTATTATTATTACTACTACTATTGCTATTATTGATTACTACTTTCAACACTACTAACAATAAGGCGTAATGGGTTTCCTATGTGTATTTGGGCTTATAGTACAAGTATATATTTATATAGGTAATCATTTCACTTAAACGCTCTACATCACATTTCATTCACTCAATTTCCCTTTCGTCGATCTTTACAAAAAATAACCGATCATGTTCTTGTAACAAATAATATATATATTTATATGTAAAGAGTATGTGGAATCGGAAGGAGAATATGAATATGCGGAAAATATTTTTTGTATATTTTTTTGTGCTGTGCCAAGTAAAAAATAAACGAGAAAAAAATGATGGTGATGATTCAATGTTTGTTGACGATCAAGAGGGGAGGAATCAGAAGGCTGTTTAGTTTGTGTACCACGGTTTCCTTTCGCTTCTGATCGTTTTTAGTCAATCAGCCAGTGAGCCAAACCCGACATAATCAAGAACTACAACCCAAATATGTGTAATATTATATAACATAATAATGTGCTCTTCATCCTCCTCATCATCATGATGATCATAATAGTATACACTCACTTGATTGTCGTTGTATCTTGCAATTGCTAACGAGGTCGAAATGGTGATATGAAATTGATGCTTATTTTGGCCACTGATGAAAATGGATCGATATTTCTTGATAATATTGGATTCAATGAATAGCAGCTCATTTACGTCTTCATGGAAATAAATGTATGTAAAATGATCATCAACGTGGTTTATTGCTTCCTCAATGTGAATGTGTGAGCTTCTTTACAATCACATTTCATTTGTCCCTATACCCATTCATTTCTTTTGTGTCTAAAATTACGTACGTATATGGCAAATTTTAGGGAACTTTTTGTTATTTACTTTTGTCCCTTATATTTTATACAAATACAATAAATGTTTTGTCTTTATGCTTATTTATTAAAGATAGTCCTCCTATTTGCAGAAATTGCAGGTATGAACGACACAAGTGCACCCACCCACACGCATGCCTAACAACTATTTACTTTTTACATCAAACTCAAAACAGCTTTCGTAATTATTTGACTTCTTACAATTTTCAACTTTCATACCTTTTTTTTAATTCCCGATAAATTTGCATTCAGACAAATAAAGTTTTTTTCCTTGTTTCATTCCAATCCAAACAAGTCAAAACTGGAAGCAAAAAATATGTCAGTATGCAACATTGCATATTATTTTACGAGTAAATGTTAATAAAGAAACTGTACCACAAAGATTTTTACAAAAAAAGTTTCAAGCACATTTTTTTAACATGCTGGATAAACGAATGCAAATCCATCTCTTTCTTTCATTCTTAAAAGTAAAGCTAATCNTTAATAAAGAAACTGTACCACAAAGATTTTTACAAAAAAAGTTTCAAGCACATTTTTTTAACATGCTGGATAAACGAATGCAAATCCATCTCTTTCTTTCATTCTTAAAAGTAAAGCTAATCATTTTTATTCGTATGCAGAATTTATTTGTTCCTCCTTGAACCTCGCATGGAACTAAAGTATAAAACAATACTTGCCTATTGGGCAAAAGGAATAATCCCTACTACGGAGAAAGTTGAATCTAAAATAAATCCCGAGCACATTTCCTCTCCGCATCCACTTATCTTTATCATTTTGTATTCAACACATACATGATCATTGTAGTCACATTGAATGCATTGCATAATATTACTTTCACGATGATGATCATGTTCAAGATTCCCATCGCAGGTCAATTGTAATGACGTGGTAGAGAGGAGTGTCCGTTGGTGTTGTTGTTGCTTTAGTCCTCGCCTATTCTCTCCACTGAATTCATACAGACCTTTTGTCGATTTATTATTACAAGTTGGTCACAAGATAATGCACAATGCCTCACGTAACGACTATTATAATAGATAGCTTAGAGGGAATATTTATGGCTGTGTGTAAATAGCTACTCGCTTGTACCTATAGTTATTGTGCTCACATGGAAAATAATCATCATCTTTATCACCGTCATCAATAAATCCCTCGTTTTTCTGTTACATGAAACGGAAGTGTTGTATTATTCTAGAAAGGATACCAGAATACGCATGCACATATTATGTACTTATGTGATATGGTGTATTATTATTATTATGGATTATGGACGGAACACGCACAATATTTTTTATCAGTATGTAATATCCCTAACGATAAAATGATTTGTGGGATTTTCTACCATTAAAAATTGTACATACTGCTGCGAGGTTACCGTAAGAGGAGTTCGTACTGCATACAACAGAGCATGTAACTGATTTCCAGCTCCCATATTGACATCATCATTCATATTTCTGTTCATCTGATATTTTTATAGGCACAACACATTACACTCCGCACTAGGAGCAGTGAATAAGGCTAAAAAAACTGAAAGTGAAAGATGAGCTGTATATCCGGTTTCCACTTTTCAATCCTTCCCAAAACTACTCCACCACCACACATTGCCATTTGTTATTATTTCATTTGTATGTTTTTCATTCAAATCTGAATTTAGAGAACATGATTTGTGGTATACTGGATAGTAGATATGTACACACGTATAGATTGCTTTTTTGCTCTCCCAGTTACATAAAATAGAACAACACATATAATAATTCGACTGTTTTCTAGCTTCAAATATGAATATATCACCCCTTTTTCCACAAAAAAAAATCCCATTCAATCCACCCAACCAATATACCACTTTTCATGTTCCCTTCGTTCAATGCAATCCGTCTTTCTCTTTTCCTGTCCTTTTCAATTTTGTACAATTTTACTTGACTTAATCTTTTCTCTTTTGCTGAATTCGTCTGCGCTGGAGCAAAAAAATGTGCTGACTACACGTCTAACAATGAGTACATACTTCCCAAATATATATTCTTTACTTCATACATAAGCAAAAGGGACGTATAAAAAAGGCTCCATTCTTTCTGCTAATAATTCCAGTGCAGCGGACTGAAAAGCGTGTAATGATCATGATTTTTAAGACATGACCATGAAATGATGATAAAACGCGCCTGCAAAGATGAAATCTCATAATCCAACTGATTGCCACACTGCTTTCACTTTTTATGAGCTTTCAACTTTCTCCCGCTTTTACTTTCTCCCTTTCTTTCTTATTTATAGCTTCGTACTCTTCATGTTTCTTTAACCAAAAGTGAAAATGCAAGCGAGAGCAAAAAAGGTTTTTAACTTTACAGAGTGATATAATATTACATACTTTGCTGGTGTACAAAGTAAAAAGGACGCCTCCCCCACGTACACCACTGTATGGTAGCACCCTACCATCAACTTGGATTCGTTGCAATGCCAACAACTCGTGCGTTTAGTATTTCAAGAAGCTTTAGTACTTGCTTTTCTCTTTAAAAACGATGTTTCAAACTATTCTCTTTCTTTGAAGACTAGATGGTCTCCAAAAGCTGGTTGGGTTGCACGCACTACAAACTAAGATTTCTCCAAAAGAATATAAAAACATTGCAAAATAATGATGATGACACAAGCGTAACACCATTTTCTGTTACACATGCTCATAAGTAAAACAGCATAAAAGAAAGTTTCCAGCTTTTTTAATGCACTAAAGGAGGAAGAACAACATATCTGATCAGTCAGAAGTACCAGAGCCTCTCTGTTGCACAACTTACAACTCTACCTAAAAACAACAAGAAGGCAATATGAGGAGGAGAAAACTAAGAACTTTTTTTCCTTCCAACTTCCTCCTTTTTCTTGTCCACTGTTGATTTCCAACAGAGTTTACATATTATCAGGGGTGCCAAAAAAAAGCTTAAGACAAACATTGGAATAAGTTTTGATGCTTATGCCGTTATTGTAAGAGAAGCGAAACTCTGCTTTTCCATGTATTTCTATTTTGTCGCTGAGAGACAGAGTATAAAGTATCAGCCTCTTTCTGTTAGTCGCTCTTCAAGTTATCTTTGTATAATAATATTCCACCGCACACACACACAGTGGGATTTGCATTACACTCATCTCGCAAATAATCATGGTGGCGTGTGTGGTGGTGACGCTCTTTATGTGATCATCATCACACCGCCTTATCATCTACATTCCTATCGGATGTCTTTGCTTCTCCCTCCACTTGTCTTGTTCTGTGTTTGCTTCATCTTTGCTCCTTTTGATGCGGTGGTGTAAAATGTAATGCAATGCTAATGGCAGGAGTGTTTTCATTTGTGTCGGTCCAAATGTTCATGTGCAAAAAGCAGGGACGATCAACGGATGGAAGCATCAGTTTCAGTTCCCATCTGCTTCTCGCACGTTAAGCATTGTGACTGTGACTGTGTGCCTGTGCGTTTCTTGATTTCCCGTTTTTATGGTGTGGTGAGGAGGAAGAACGGTGGTGGTAATATCGGTGTGTAGTGTGTTTGTGTGTGTGCTTTACTTATCATCATTCCTCCTGGTGCTGGTGGTAGTGGTGGCGGCACACTGCTCCAAAATTCCAACTGCATCTTTTTTCCTTCCATTTTTTGTGAAGGAGCAAAGCAGCAGACACGCACAAAAGGGAAATATTACAACCGTTTGTGCGAGTGGCATGACACTATAAAATTTATGCAGGCTGAGCAGACGAGCACTTGTTCTCAACTCGCTCAAAGAGAATTTGCATGAAAACAAGAGAAAAGGGGAAAGTTTTTGGAATAATAATACGATAAATAACACAATATCAAATATTTATATTCACTTCTTGTAACGGAACATGGCGAGTGTGTCATGGGAAGTGTGACACGGACTTGGTCCTTTTTGCTTTCTTCGTCGTCAACAGCAGACAACGTAATTGCCGCCACCACCACTGCTGCTGCTGCTATTGAAACTTTATTCGCACTCGTATTATTCTCGTCTCCGGCTACACTTTTCTTGTTGTCGTTGCATCATCACCGGCTGAAAAGAGGAAATTTTACGAAAAACTTGGTTCAAGCAAAAAAAAAAGTTCATATTGTGATAGTTATGAAACTTTTATGGAAGGCTAGTACTCACTAATCAATAAGTAATATTTCTGTGTGGGTGTGTATGCATATTTTAGTTTCACGCTTTATCTTTAAGAGATACCTGCTCTGGAAATAATAACTTATCTTGAAATATTTTTTTGTTTATCTTGCAGATTCCAAATAATCGGTTATAGTCGTACGTGTGTTCCGTGCTGTCATCAAAAACTTGGATCAACGTATCACTTGTCTTGTCAACGACCTCCACACAATACCTCGCGCATATAGATATCTGCTTAGCAAAGCTCCCTGGAGAAAGAGAAGGCACAAAGTAGCAGCAAATAGAACCACAAATAAAAATAAGATAAGATTGGGTTTTCCAGCTGGACATTTCTTTGAGGAGGAGAATAAAGAAAATCAAACGAAGTATTTCCTTTAGCGTTACGGGCGAAGGGATACAAAGAGAAGAAAAGTCAAGCCAACTTAAGTTGAGTGTGGTGGAGGAGCGTCATAGGTGGTCTGGTGTGGTGTTGTGCTACGTGTCTGGACCCACTGTACTTTGTGTACACTGTCTCTCGAGAGCTAATATTTAATTGAAGCTTGAGACGTTGCTACTTCCTCCTGATTCTCATCCTGTTTTGCGTCTTGTTTGCCACAAAAGAGGACGGAAAAACACAAGCTAACCTTGAGGGGAACAATAACAACAAGAAAGAAACAAAACGAAGTGGATATTTTTTGGTACTTGTGTTTTATAAAACGCTAGTATTTTGTGGTGGTGCTCTCTCCCAAGAACATCCTTGAGCCGTTAAGTACATAGGAATAAATAAGTGTTTTATTGTGTACGCGGAGAAAAACCACAATAGAGTTTACCCTAGTGACTCTCTCACCATCAAGCAAAAAAAAATTGTTCAACTCGACTGCATATTTTTTTCGCTCGTATTCCCGGATAAACGAAGGAACAAAAACTATTTGTCACCTTTCATCACCATAAGAGCAAACCTGTGCGTCTAGTATGATGAGAGGGAAGAGCAGAGCATTGAAACAATATGTTTTATGTCTTTCCATTTGTTTATGACGACGTAGAAGAAAACGCCGGTGCTAATGGGATTCTTCACTTGTTTTTAAACACTAATTATAATAATTATAGCCTTTGTATCCAAGTACATAGCTGACGATTACGAAACTGTAGTAGTGAACAAGCCGTGTGAAAAATTGAATAATTATAAAGCGCACGAACAATTTTAAATTTTTTTTCTAAAAATTGGCTGGATTTTTGTACTGCGATTAATCAACATCATCATACTTGTTCGTTATCATTGGTACAAATAGATAAGAATAGGTATATTGCATTGTTGTTGTGAGACCAAAAATAAAGATTTAAGGAGAAAGAAGTGTCAAAATGAGTATATGTTCGAGCGGAGGCGGCGTTAGGTCGCTGCTGGGGGACGTGAAGATGTGGGGATTGCTTGTATGCTTCTTTGTGGCGTGTAGTCTACCTGTCGGCGTATCGGCAGGTAGTGACGAGGACAACGACACCGAGTTATGTGAACCAGGTTTGCTATTTCCGGTGTGGTATCCGCAAAATGATCTTAGTAAGGCAGCCTCGGACGCCAACATTGACCAAGCCGGAAAGGAACCGGAAAAGATCAAGGAGGACGCCCATATCACCAAGGTCTTCTTTGACCCTGGTCACTACAATGTACTCGAAAATGTTGGCGAGTTCCGCGTGACCGTGGCAAGAGATGGCGGAGATTTGAACTTGACCGTGATGGTGGACTTCAAGACAGAGGATGGCACAGCTTCCGGAGATCAAGACTACATGTCCAAAGCTGGAACAATCACCTTTGGTCCTGGAGAGGTCGTGCAGACGATAACTCTGGAGGTGATTGACGACGACGTGTTTGAGGAGGACGAGCACTTTTACGTTCGACTGAGCAACGCCAGATTCTCACCGACGGACACTCTCACTCAGATGAACGGAGCTGCGGGTCAGCCTCCAAAGTTCCCTGAGGTTCAGCTAGCACCACCCTTCCTGGCCACAGTTATCATTCTGGACGATGACCACTGTGGTGTCTTCTCCTTCGAGAAAAAAGACGTTGAAACGGTTGAATCCGTTGGACTCTATGATCTGAAGGTTTCCCGCTGGAGTGGAGCCCGAGGTAGAGTGGCCGTGCCTTATCAAACGGAGGAAGGAACCGGTAAAGCTGGAAAGGACTACGTCCACTGTGACGAAGAGCTTATATTTGAAAACAACGAGACAGAGTAGGTCACGTCCTTCCTATCCCACCCACGCATCAACATAACCACCTGTTCTAAAGAGTTGTCTAATGATTCATTTGTTTTCCATTGTCACAAAACCAGAAAATACATTCAAATCCAAATTATAGAGGAGGACAGTTACGAGAAGGACGTACTCTTCTACCTTAACCTCAAGGAACCCAAGCTTCTCGAAGGCAAGTCCTTATTTTTCTTTATTTTCTAGGTTCCTTCCCACATTTCCGCCGGTTATTATTGTCTAAAGAATTACAATCTTTTAAATAAATAATATTACAAGCTTAGAAAAGTCTGATTTCTCAACTTTCTGCTACCTACAATCAATACCAAAAAGCAACAACCTACGCAAAGGAATAAAACTGCAACTTTTTTTTAATTTACACAAACTTTCACACCGGAAACACCACTTGCGAATAATAAATCAGGATAATTAGTTCAATAAAATACATTTATCTATCAAAAGTGCCATATAAATTACAAATTCGACCATTTGATTAAAAAAAATTGATGGTTTTCATTTTTTACAAACTACTACTACTGCATGTTGTCCTTTATAATAACTACCAACTTAGTTTTTCCATGTGTTTGAGGAACAGCAGCAGCAGCAGATTATTAAAAAAAGGAAGTGAACGAAAGAAATCAAAATATCACAGCAACAGCTGCTCCCGGTTTTTTTGATAAGCTGTCAACTTATTCACCCGACAAAAATAAAATGTATGAAAATGAATGAGCTACTTTGACTGAAAATATTATAAAGTGCTTAAAAATAAACTAAAAAGGATTTTTAGAAATTTATTTTTAGTTTAAGAGAAAATGGTATAAAATTTGATCCTCACCAACAAAATAAAAAAATCGTGATGAGCACCACACTCTTCTCTGCTGTGCAAATTTTTAAAACAATTTGTTGACTTTTTTATTTCGTCTTTTATCAAATCACGTCATTTTTAACAGCGCTACAAAGTTTATAATTTTTTACAATTTTTTTAATTAAATATATGTCACTACTAATAACATTCAATGTTTCATTTTGTTGAAAAAAAAACTAAAATATAAGTGCAATTTCTTAAATACAAAAACATCATTGAAACAATTCTTAAACTGCGAAAAGAAATTTGTGTTCAGCCAATCAGCCAGCCAGCCTGAGAGACGAGCTGTTTTATTTAATTTTAATAATTTAAAGTTGAGGACCCGCGGGAAGCGAATTTTTCAAAAACTTCAAAAAACGAGAATAATGGGGTGGGATGTTAAATAAGGAATTAGCATGCCATATTCTTTTACACGGGATTTTCATAGGATAAAAAAATCATAATAACCTTTGAGTGTATCTATTCTCTGCTACTTTATTTTTTATTTTCACCTTCTGTTTTTAAATGTCCGCCCGCATTTTTCTGCCCTTGGTCTTATAAAAGTTTAAAACAAATACTATTTTCAATTCTTTATTAAACAATCGCTGCTCTTTGTGTCGTCTGCGATCAGCTAATAATTCTTATCTTAAATCCTTTTTTTAAACGAAAATGTTGTTTTTTTTATCATGAATTTCGTCGTATTTGCTTTCCTTGTGTAATATCTGGTGTGTCCTACTCTACTCTACTACTAGACAACATTGCAGTCTTTTTCCTCTGTTTTTTATAAATTTGTTTTTTCTAATTAAATTTTTCCAAAACCCGCGAGTTAGAATAAAAGATTACGAAATGAGATTTTACTTTCAATACCGATAATGATTCTTAAACTCACGTGGGAGGAGGCCGAACCTTGACTTGTTTGTTTAACGTGTGTCAGCTATGGTCATTGATAGATTCAATTAAGAAAAATAATCATGATACTTTTATTATTATTACATTATGTTTATGATATATTATTACTAAATTATAATTGTGCATAAAAAATTTACCTTGAATGTTAATCAATCAAAAACAAATAATTAATGATGAAGGTATAATGATCATGTGAATGATGAATTGTATTGATGATGGGAAAATCTAATTTTATTTTGTTTCTTTTCACTTTGTGATTCCATATTTTTCTCTGCTCTCATCTCGCTACGAACACGCATCATCACTCTCGCGATCTCTCTGCTCTCTGATCTCTGTCGCCAATCGAAATGAATCGTCATCTCACCTGCACACACTTCTACTACTACATCTTCGACTACCACTTCCACTACTACTACCACACACACTCTCTCGCTCTGCTGACCGTGCAAAATATAACGGGATGAAATGATCTCTATTTGACGATGCGATGACACAAAAAAACCAAATCAAATACCAAAAAAAATCAATTCTCCAAAAAATACTACATTTTACTACCACTATACTTTTCTTTTCCTTATCTCTCTCTCTCTCTCTCTCACTAATTTAACCAAACCAACACACACACAAAATTATTGCACCCAAATCTAAACTTTTTTTTTCTCAATCACAAAAATCACCTGACTCATTCAAAATTATATAACTCAATTTGTTTATTATTCTCACTTTCACCATACCACTCCACTTCTACCAACATTTAAATTTTTCTCTGCTCTTTGAATGAATATGAATGACAATCACAATCACCAAAAAAAAATTCTATGTCTGTGACTCTCTCTCTCACTCTCTGTCTCTCTCTTGCCTTGATTGATACCATCACAGTAAGTGCCACAATATATTCACCAAAAGCTTTAAAAAATTTATTCATTCATTTTCTTTAAATCTCTCTCTCTCTTTCTATCTATCACTCTACTACTCTCTTGTTCACTCATTCACAATTCATTCATTTTTTATTTACATTTATACTTCATTCTTTGTATTTACTTAAGATTTTGTTTTGCCGAAATCAAAAGTGGACATTCAAAAACATTCTCAGTTTTAAAACATTCAAAAACAAAAATAAATGATTAAAAAATCAAATGATGAGTGCTTCCTTTATGTCTCGTAAAATTAATTGTTTCGTTTCCTCTTCGTGTCTTGTTGTGTTAAATGACAATTTACACAAAGTAAGCATTTGTTATGATTATGTCACCGTCAATCCTTGTCAGCGCATAAATATTTAACTTGTCTCAAATTTGTTCAATGCCTCATACAATAAAATGAATGAAACGTGAACACGTGACATATTATATATCATGCAGGAAGCATTATTTTTATTATCAAAACTTTCATAGTCATCTGTAAATATTTATTATTTATTTTTTGTCTTTGTAGTAGACTAAAAATATATATATTTTTAATACACGTAACCCCGTATAAATTATCAAGTACAAACTATTTATTAGTCAGTGGTAATTGCAGGTTGTCGTTGTTGTTTAATCTATATTTTCTCTTTGTATAAAACACATTACATAATGGGTACTCTATTATTTTTAGTTACTTCATACTATATTGTTTTGCAATTTTTTACATGTTAAATGTGCACATCAGGTGTAGTTTATACAACATACCGTCTCATCTTCTAATTGATTTTTGATAACTGTTACATAGAGCACACACGTGACCAAGTTATATTTTTGAAAGTAGAATTTTTTAGTTATCACTTCTCGTACAACCTATCAATATATTAGTTTTCTTCAAGGATTTTTTTTATAAATCGTAACAATAACACCAAAATTTATCATCTCGTGTAACCATTATGTATTTTTTTAAATCAAAAAATTCTATTTTTAGTTTTTTTCTTAAATTACGTTATCATATCAAATTTGGTTATCCCAGAAAATATCCCTATTTCCCCTTCATCCATATCGATATAGTATACTGTAGTTGATCACCATTTTTCATTCACTATCACCGTACCTCTCTCTCTCTCTCTCTCATCACACCTGTCACTGTTTAACCCTATCATTTACCTAAAGGAGAAAAAACTACCTTGATCGATTTTTATGAAAAAACGAAAATTATTCCTCTTTTCATTTTTTCCTTACATTTTTTTCTGATGATGATAATATATGTATATATTATCGTGTTAAAAAGTTTTTTGTGACACAACACGAGCAAATTTTTATATGAAAAATAATTATTGTATTTATCTGGTGATCTCTGAAATTCTAATCTAAAATTTTTGTTGGATTGTCAAAAAAAATCTCTATCCCCTTCTCATTCATTCTCTCTCTCTCTCTGATCTTGATTGAATGAAAAAAGGACGATCCTGAATCTGAACCGGTTGTTGCATCTTCTGAAACTGAACCCCAAGCCCAGGACAAAGCCTCTCGAAAAGAAGGTTTAAGTTTATTCCTTTAATTTTTTTCATACTTTTTAGAAAACTTTTCTTTCGTTCTTTTTAATTAAACAAATAAACAGACAAAAAAACGTTGAGTTGTTGTAAGTTATAAATAATTTAGTATATTGTGTTATGTAATAATTTTGTTAGTCCAAAAAAGCATATTATGGGAAATTATATAGAAAAGATGTTTAATACGAGACTTAAATCTGATAGAAGCAGTAAAAAGCAATAACTTTTTAATACTTATTCATGATGACACAGTGTGACAAAAGTTTTTATTTTCAAGTAGATTTTATTATGAAAGTGGGTTTGATTGATGACAAACTGGTACAATAATAATCTTAATTAATTAATTGGTAGAAAACGAATGTACGATAGCGCAGCTGTTACATTTACACAAGTATTGTAGTTTTGCGCTTCTCTCCTTGACACTAATGGAGATTTCGTAAGTATATATAGTCCTTGTTATTATTATTAAATAGTGAAAGCACAAAAAGTCCATGTTTTTGGTAGTGTACATACTTTTAGTAGTACATAGTTTCTGTCTGTCCTGTCCTACTGCCTTGACTTGACGAATTATTTATTATATTATTGGGTATATAGTTGAGTAGTAGTACAAAAGATAGGTTTGCATTTTTTTGAAACCTGTGTGCCATAACAAAAGTATGTTATAAGTATTTGTAGTAGAGCCTTTGAAATTTGAAAAAATCTTAATGACAAGAGAAAAAGTTCAGTTGAAAGTTTCTTGAATATGTTCAATTTTGTACTTTTTTTTGAGTTGACGTGTCAGTATTGTTTCTTGGTTTTATTTTTCCAAACGAGACGTGTACAATGGTTAATGTTGAAACTCTCGCTGCATTCAAGAAATGTTATAGAAAAATGCAGTTTGATATTGATGATAATAATGACTATGATAAGATGCGAGGTTTTTTTGGATGCTAGTTATGTAAAATTCGTGATCATTCACCAAAATTAATAATTAAATTCTTTTTATGGATTTTCTCACGTTTCTAGGCAAAAACATACCTGCAATTACTCTAAAATGTTGAATAGGTAATTATATAAACTAGATATTATTTTCTCGAATTTACTACTAATAACATTGGCAAATAGTTGTTCGATCAAAGGAAAGACCAGAGGAAACGGAAATCCGGGGAAAAAACTTTACTATTTTGAAACATGCACACTGACACACTGACACATGACATATATTATGTGAGAATTAACAACTACACTAAAAACCAGCATACTTTTTTTTCATCCATTCACATTTTCCACGTAGTATACCATTTTAATATATAAGCATATTTTTTAAAACTTTGTAGAAGTTGGAAAAAGTACGCCAGGGAACAACGGATGTGTGTTTCCCTCAACCTTGACAGTAGAACGAGAAAAATAACATAACTATACAGTTATGTATGCTAACCTTATAGAAGTTCTATACTATTGTGGGTTGCGTAGTGTATAGTAGCGTGTAGTAATTTTTTTATTACATAACGAAGGGGAAAAGAAGAATACAAAAAGGGCTAAGTTGAAGGCATGCACATGAGTATAAGTAGTATGTTGAAGTAACTCCACAGGTTATAAAAAACAAGGAAACTGGAAGTTAAGTAAAAAATATACCTAAAAGCGTACAACAATGCGAGCACATAATTTTTGAAAAAACAGAAGATACAGAACACTTCTCTCTCTCTCTCTCTCTTTCTCTCAATTGAACCTTACACAGTCTTAAAAAAAAGTTCCCCTGAGAAAAGCAGTAACAAAAATGTGCAATGCAAACTGCAATTCCCATGATAATACTCTTTATTTTATTCATTTTTTTGTCTTCGCCAAACAAAACCTCACACCATTCTTTGCACCTTTCTCTCTACTAAAGCAATAATCTCGTAATATATGGAGAGGAAATATATAAAAAGAGCACGGTCACGGTCAACACGCACATAATATATATTTATTATTATATATACCACACACGATGGAAATATTTTGTCGTTTTCAACCGCACTCAAAAAATTATTACTATGTGACCTTTTATATTCAGTATATTTTTATTACAGCAGCAGAAAATATAATACTATCTACTGCACTACTATCTGCACCGTCTAAAAACCAAAATGATGATATTCATTATTTTAAATTTGAAAAAATATGATGATGATGATGACGTCTTTTTATATTTTATGTTTTTACACTTCTCAGCTGGATCCGAGACAGAGCAAAAAGTTTCGAAGTCTTTCTCTCTTTAAAAAATATATATATTAAAAAACGACATACCCTTTCATCAATTTTTTACGCAAAATTAAAAAATAAATTTGTCCTTGCATTTTTTTACCAGCATAAGCTATACACTATCTGCTACAATCTATTTTTTATTTTTTATCCCTTTCAAAAAATACGAGTTTTCCTTGTTTTCCAAAAAAAAGAAGTATACATAAAAAAGTATATACTACTTAAATATGTTCATGTGTATGTGGTTTTGTGACTAATGTTTTTATATTTACAATAATGCTTTCACCAAAAAACGTCGAAAAAAGTAAATAATAAATACGTATAATTGTACACAAAATAATACTTACAGCTTATTTGAGCAAAAGTACCGAGTTGCTATGTTTGGAGTGCAAAATAAACTCTGCCCTATGGCTTATGTTGTTGTTGTGTAGCGGTTTAATATTTGACCTATAATAATAATAATTATTATTATTAAACTACGACCTACTGTGCGACACAGACAAAATAAAGGACAATTCAGAGTACGAAACTAAAGTAAGTAGTGGGCAATTTTTTGCGTGTGAAAGGAAAAATACAGTTACTATGACACTGACACTTTCTTTTCTCAGCATAGCTATATATGTACTAAATAAATATATATATATACATATTGTATACCTATGCGCATATAATGTCATGATGATGACTTTTAAGCTATTACGCTATATGTGTAGGTTGCCAACTCACTCAAAGTGATCAGAGACCACAGAGTCAAAATGAGTTCAGCAAGGTGTATTTTTAACTGCTGTATATTTACTCACTGGCTATCCCATAAAATAGATATGTGTGTATACCAACCAGTTTTTATATAGATTTTGATTTTATTGTTGTTGTTGTTATTATTTTCCTTCATAATTTGTAAAATATTGTTTCTTTGATAGTTTCCGTTAATAGTGTTGTGCGTTTGATCATTAAAAATTATGTCCAAACACCACACCCCTACTACCCCAGCAAAGGTATTAATTTTATCCCTCTATCATCGATTCTTGTAAAATGTGATGATGGGAGAATAGTACCTTGTTTTACCATGCCACCACACACCACCAAATAAGATTGGTCAGCTAACTAAGTCCATCTAAAAATATATTGTTGTCTTCTCACCTGAGGTAAACCTAATAACGTAGCCCTCTCTCTCTCTCTCTCTATTTATTTATCTCTCTCGATTTTTTGTTTGCTCCCCGGCGACCCATTCTCACTTTTTCTCCAATTTTCATGCAATAAACCAAGCCAAACCACGAACCAAAAAAAACCAAGCCAAAACTGTATGTGTTCACTTTATCTTTTTTTATATACATGTGTCACCTGCCATGCCACAGCTACCTAAATACTTATTTATTTGTCTCTCTCTCTCATACTTTCACCAAAAAGTATATACTTTCAGCACCTGTCTTCCCTATTTTTATTTCTCGTTCAAGTCAACATCTTCTTCCTACTTTTTCTCCGTCGTAGCAAAAAAATACCTTCGCTCGACCTATCTTTTTCTCCTGTAAAAGTCCCACCTTTTCTCTTCTTCTCTTTTTATTATGTATTTTTGTATATATGTATGTGTACATACCTATTCTCTCTCTATATAAATATATAATATGTACATTTTTTTAGCATTTATCTGTTGAAATTTTTTTTTCTCTCTATGTATGCCTATTTGTTACATAATTATTCGTTATATATGTATATGTGTATATATATTTTACTTACCACGCCATCAAATTTTAAAAAAATGTATATATATTCTGCATTACCACCACTTACTATACTTAACTTTTTTTACTCAATTCGCTCATACTTTCACATTTTTCGTACTTGTATATATGTCAATAATGTACATGTGATTAACATTTAAGATGGAAAAAGTTACTAAAAAAGTGAAAGGCAATTTATGATGAAATATATCATGTGTATATTTGTATGTGATACAGAAAGGGTTAAACAGTTGTATATGTACATACATGTTTATATATATATAGCTTTTACGTGTGTATATATTTGTGTAGGACATGTGCATAATAATAATTAATATATGTTATCCTTTTTTCGTTTCATTTTTTCTTCTGTTTAATACAACAAAAATCTGATAAGTTTTAAAGTTGATTTTAATATAAAAAAATAAGAGATAACTTATTTGCCATCTTTTTGTTTTCTCTTTGGCTGCGCCCTTGTCATCATCCACATCACATCATGATCGTTGGTCGTCGTCGTCTTATTTTGTGATAACCAAAAAAAAAATCCACCTTGTTGGATGAAACAACAAAACAGCTACGGATGAACAAGGAGCGGCATTGGCACTGAAGGAGAAGGATGAGTCACAGCTGACAGAAGACGAAAAGATTGCGATCCAAGGGTTGCCCAAATTAGGCGATGCTGATAGATGCCAAGTTCGTGTGCATGAGAGCAAGGAATTCAAGGTAAAATAATTAATTCTCTCTCTCTCTCTCTCTTGACCCGCTTCTTTATCTGTCTCTCCCTGTCTCTGCCTCCAAATAGTCCAAATGTAATTTTAATTAAAACGGGCTTTGTCATTCGGGTATTATTAGAACACTGTGGACAAATTGCTGCAAAGAGCCAATGCTTCCCTGCACGTCGGAACCTCCTCATGGAAGGAACAGTTCATTGAGGCTATTACCGTTAGCGCTGGTAAGGGGAAAAACAATTCATCATTATAATCATCATCTCATCCGTTAACCAGGTTTTGTCTGTGTCAACAACTTTGTTTACATTTTCTTTCATGTGCATTTACATATATACCTATCTACCTACCAACCACAACATATCATGTCATATCACTTGACACACAGGTGAGGATGACGGTGGAGACGAAGGTGAAGAAGGAGAAGCCGAAGAGAAAGTGCCAAGCTGTGGTGACTACGTCATGCACTTCCTTACCATCTTTTGGAAAATCATCTTTGCTTGTGTGCCTCCCACAGGTAAAATCCAACATGAAATCATGTGGTGATGATGATGGGTGTGTTTGCAGATGGGACACAAAAATAGATCATACATTATAGTCTCTTTCACACTCACCATCATCCTCATGCTAATCAATTAAATATAACTACCTATATCTACTTACGAATATATTTAAAGATGATGATGATGATTTGTCTACAACAAAATCATTATGCTGATAAGTACCAATACATGCATTTATACATGTTTCTATGTTCATATGAAAGGTTTCATTGGATTTAAAAAAAAAATGATGCCACCGTGTGTTGTTGTGTAAATGCAAACTTGCATAGCTAGGTATATATTATATGTATGCCTTAAATTTTAGCCAGATGATGAGAGGTAAAAATAAACCAGGCTATTTTTTGTTGGCGAGGGGGGACCACGTGTCTTTTTTGTGCATCAAAAAATGATGATAAAAGGACTCTACTCAGCAGGACAGCTTGTGTAGTACTTCTTCTTTGTGTTATTATAAAACATAATATGTATTTAAAAAAAATGATGATGTGATATTATTGGAACAAGGATGATGATGTTTTTACATAGGTTTGTTCACTGGCATTATTATTATTATTATTATTATAACATTATTATTATTATGTATGTATATCAACTACACACAGACATTCTGAACGGATACGTAGCTTTTGTCGTATCAATCATTGGGATCGGAGTTCTCACAGCGATTATTGGTGATCTTGCCTCACATTTGGGTTGCACTGTCGGGATTAAAGACTCTGTCACAGCCATCGCTTTTGTAGCTCTCGGAACTAGTATTCCAGGTAAACAATACAACAAAGTCAATGTAAAAATAGGACAAAACAGGAAAAAAGCAAAATTGGAAAAAATGAAAGCACCAAAGCAAAAAAAATATATTTTTGTATGATTTAATTTTTTTATGGCGCTCTATCCCTTTCTCGCTCTTTTTATATTGTTTCAATCTTTCTTTTATATTTCTAGTTGCCCGCTAAATTACTTTTTTTTTTATAAAAAGGGAAAAAAATCTAAATTAAAAAAAATATTATCGATTTTAAGCCTGCAACCAAAACCATACCCAAACAGCACTTGATTATTTTAATTAATTATTTTTATATATTTTTAATTTTTAATTTTTTTCGTATAGCAAAAAAATACCCACTTAACACGTTTTACAAAACTGTATCTACATTTCTCACTAAATTCGTTTGAAAATTAAAACTTATTTGTAAAATGCCGCACGCTCTTCGTTAATTCTCCAAAATATTGTATTGTTATTACACGTTTCCCCTCCTTTTTTGCAAATATTTGATTGTTGCCATAACACACGCACTCTCTTAATTATCTCTGTTTCATTACATATTATAATTTGATTTAATTTTAGTTTGTTAATTGCACTAGCTAATCAAAATATGATGTTACACACAAATATACTCGACGATGCTCAATATGACAAGCATAGGTGTATTATACATATATATAACTTAAATACACCACACAGAGGCGTAGTAAAAGCTCTAAAGTAAGTACACATACGATAAAAGTCGGTAGATAAAGTGATGGTAAAGGGGTTTTTATTGTTTCAAAAATAAATGGTAAAAGATGCAATAATAATAATAGTAACTGCGAAATGATGCCAGCAAGCGTATACACACGTCATCCGTCAAGTGCCCCCAAATATGAATGTTTTGTGAACGTTGGTGAGTGAAAGCATTTTGTTAATGTTTGTTGTAAGGAAGTAGGTGAAAATGTGTTTTTTCAGGTGACCAAAAAATGGGTAAGTCTCATGTCAACTTTTGGTCATCACATCATGTATGTTTCACAATAATATATGGTATGAGTGAAAGAATATTTATTGTAATTTGTAATCAATAATCATCATCTTTAACTAAAATGTCTCAGAATAATAATAATAATAATAATTTATAGCATTCCTCTTTTTTTAAGTATGTATTTGGTATGTATTGTTGTACCCAGATATTTTGGATGGTTATGTAACGTTCGTCGTATCAATCTTAATGATTGGTTGCCTGACTGCGGTGATTGGGGATTTGGCATCGCATCTGGGTTGTACTGTCGGGATAAAAGATAGCGTCACAGCCATTGCTTTTGTCGCATTGGGTACCAGTGTCCCAGGTAAACAAAATAATAACCAAACTGAACAAAAAACAAAGCTAGTAGAACAGACAGTGAAAAAATACCACTCGTCGTACAATAGGATATATTTATATTTCATTCAGTGCAGTGTGTGTCTATTCTAAACTTGTATTATAATATGTATATACATTGTGCTGCAGTATATATATATTTAACTATTATCATATTTATGGATTATTGTAGTTTGTAGAACAAATTATTTTAATGCTACAATACAAATGCGCAGATTAATCATAATTTGTATAATCAGTCAGTATATTTACCCATAGAAACAAACAGAAAATACTTAATTGCTCTACAGGAAAGTAACAAAAATATAGATGCTGGTTTTTAGTCACGGTTTCCATTGTTTGTCAGGAGAGTCCAGTCCAGAGTGTGTTTGTTTGCTGATCATTTTGTGATTTTTCAATTATATGCCACCATATACCAGCGATTCAAATTCAAAATTACTCAATAATTACTTGAGTGTTTTTTAATGCGACATTATTTCCATGTCACATCTGGATCAGAAATTATATATATTTTTTTAAAAAAATTCTCTCCACACACTTTTCAATTTTGGTCAATATAATGCTCTCTCATAATAAGACTGAGCAATTTGAAATATCTTATTGGGATATTTATTAATTTTTTAAATTAAATACTTGGAAATTGAAGCTGGAATTAAGTAAAAAATAACAATAATAAACTAAATGTAGAAATTGTAGCAGTAGTTGCCGATGAATGACATAATTGCGTTGCGTATCTAGTAGATAACTGATTACGTAGTGATTTTTAAAAATAGGAAGTGATGATGTTTAGTGTGGCAGTACACCCAAAAGCACCCAAGTAAAAAGTAGAATTAGAATCTGGCTCATGTGTAAGTGAGCTACAAATGAGTACAGTATTGTGCACACTGCATATAAGTACGTATATAATTCTTATATAGTATAGCTCAAAATGCACATTATTAGAGTATATATTTTTTATCCCATATCGTATCCTTCCGTCACACTATCACCACCACACCGGAAGAGTGTAGTGAATGGTTAGGAAAGTTAAATTTGTTTTGGAACTGTAAGAGCCTTAATGGTAATTGGTAATACTTATCTCGGAATAAGTTGTTGTGATAGTATATATTAGTAAGTGTGGTAGAATTAGCGTTTTACGTGAGTGTTCCATGATAATGATAAACAGAATGAAGAAGGGATGCAATACAAAGTAGGTACGTTTTGTACTTACTATGTACATAGGTTTGTGTGTTTTTTAGTTGTTGGTTGCGTAGTCGTCGTCGTCGTGTTTGTAGACTCTAGTTTATAGTTTCAGATCCACTTTGTTGCAGTCTCCGAAAGAAACAAGCCATTACACACCGAAACAGCGCTAATGGCTGTATAAACACTTGACACAATATTGCCCGTAGTACACATTATTTATTTATTTTTATTGACGAGGATGATGATGATGGAGGTTAATGATGTTGATGATAACCGTTAATGATAAACAGGATGCTCTACTCCAGAGGATAAATTTATCCTGAAGAACCTGTTTTTCTCAAAGTAATTATTATTATCATCGTCCATAGTCATCATCATCATCGGAAATCACAACTTTACACATCACTGACTCACTTTGAATTTCCTTCAAAACACGTTACATCTTCTTTGTATCATATCATAATAATGAGAGAGGAAGGCACTTTTCCTGTGTGTAAAGTGAACAAGTCGAAGTAGAAGAGGATAATGTAGTCATTCTCAATTCATCTCATGTGATCCAAGTACAAGAGCTCGGCCTAGCTGAAGAGAAGACAAGCCCATTAAAAAGTTATTCAAAGACTAAAACAACTACTCGTTTTATTGCCATTCATCCATCCATAATATTTATCTTCACCTTTTATCTCTCTCTCTCTCTCTCTCTTTATCACTTTACACTTAGGAATCTTGCCTCTCTTTCACACACTCACTCAATCCATTACCAAGTTGATATAATGCAGTATAAACAAGATTCCTGGTGATGTGATGATGGTGAAAATAAACTGTTACTCGTTTATGATCATAAGCGTGAAAGTGGAATAGTTATAGCACAAGGCCACTATGTTTTCGCTTCACAATCAAGTCCACTCACTCAAAGTAAATATGTGGTATATTTGAACTAAAACTACTTCTTATAGTTACAATAGCTCGTATGACAAAAAAAAGATCAACTCTTAAAATCCATTGCCAGGTGTTATCTCTCTCTTTCACTTCGATTTCCCGGAAAAGCCCCCCTGGAAGTGTAAAGCTGGCACCGTGCCTTACTAACTACCTTATGGTAACATGCACCCATTTGGTCAGATTCTCTAAATTTTGGACACTAAACTGCCGTCACCACTTCAACACCACGTGACCTTGCTGGATATATCGTAAAACTTAAAATAAACATAATTATAAGCTACTCAACTGAACACCACAAATCAAAAATCTACTAATTAATAAAATTGTAAAATTGTATGTAAATGTTTCCACAACAAGAATATTACTACAATTACAATATACCTACTAGAAATAATGTGTGGCATGGCATGATAATAATTGTTAAATAATAAATAAACATTATTTATTGTGCTATTATCGCTAAATTTCCCTTTTACAACAACATTTCTAATCATTTTGACCTGCTGCTGGCATCACTAAAAAAATCTGGCTATGTAAGTCTCCAATTTAAAAAAAAAGTGTGCTGATGAGATGTGTGTCAAATTGTTTGTTTATTACCATTGTAAAAAGATACATACAATGTATGTTAAAGTGTTTGAGGAGCTATTACTAATTTGCCCTGTGTGTGATGTGTTAAAAAATATATGTATATACCCCAATCCTTTCTTTTTTACAAATAAATAAGGCAAACTTTCTCCCTATCCCGATTAATTTGTCATGGTGCTGATTATTATTATTATGCTTTAATGTCTACAAGTTTTATATGATGCGCTTGAAAATATATTGCCATGAGGAAAAAAAGAAATTTTTCTCCAGCTTGATAAGCTTTCATGTAGCACATTACTTTGCAAAATGCTTATTTACGTTCATGAAAGCGGATAGGAAAATAAAATTATTTATTTTGAAACTGGGATTAAATGTAACACACGTGTACCCGGATATGTATAGATACTTTTGCCAGCAAAGTGGCTGCCATTCAGGATGAGTATGCTGACGCCTCTGTGGGTAACGTCACGGGTAGTAACGCTGTAAATGTCTTCCTGGGTATTGGTATTGCATGGACCATGGCTGCTTTCTATCACGAGTACCGGGACTTGACCGGATGTGTTGACAAGCCTGGATATAGATGTGGAAAGTTCAATGTCGACCCTGGCAGGTGAGATTCTAATCAAATCAAGAAATTATCATTTCTCGTTGAATAAAGCAGCATAACAACAGCAAGGGTCATTTATTAACTTTTATTGCCCCCTTATATTTTAACACAGCTTGGCATACTCTGTCTTCTTATTCTGCTCCTGCGCGGGTGTCGCCATTCTGGTCATGTTGCTAAGACGGTTGCCACAACTCGGAGGGGGTGAGCTTGGTGGGCCAAGAAAGACGAAAATTCCTACCAGCATCCTGTTCGTTTGTCTTTGGTGTTTCTATGTCGTCATGTCCTCCCTTGAAGCTTATGGCTTTGTAGAAGGATTCTAAAAACACTACAACAAAACACTTAACAATTTACTGTAATAAAAATACTAAACTACCGCCGCCGAAAGTTTAGTTTCTCTCTTTTTAAATAAATAAAATAACGGACAACATTTTCAAAGGAACAACAAATTTTTACTATTTCAATAAAGTTTAACAATAATATTTACATGTTAAAAATAAAGAGAAAATAATACTAAGAATATATCTTCCCCTTTTCAAAAAAATATCGTTCGTGTGTTATTAAATTATAAAAAAAAATATTTAAAGCTATAGATTGTTATGCTAAAAACTTTTTAAAAAATACTTAAAGAATACACGTCATATTCGTACAATACCTTTTTAGATAAAAAAAAGTGAGTCAGATATTATTATACAGCTTATTTATCTTTATAACAACTATATAATATACTATACAAGAAAGATATGCGGAAGTAATCTTATTATTCTTATGAACGAAGCTCATCTAATGATCCTACATTTCTCACCATGTTTAATCTTTTTCAATTGATCATAATAATCAAAGTCCATTTCACACTTTTAAATTGATTTTTAAAAAAAATGTAAAAGTAACAAAAACTTTTTGCGAAAAATATTGTTAAAATTTTCATTTAATTAATTATAGCCTATAGAAAACATGGTATAATGTCTACAATGATAACAGAGGTTTGTACACGAAAAAAAATAAACGTCAAAAAAATCTATTTAGAGTCATCATCTTTTACACACACATGATCTTTTATCAGCATTGCTGCTACTCAGGTAAAAAATAATATATCTGGCTGTACAAATATTTTGAAGTGGATATTTTACTCTCCTTTTTAAAATGTATTGACTTAATTAATGATTATTTTAATAATTCTTTATTTCAGGCTTGCTATTTGAGATTGCTGTTGATTGATAAGTGAAATAATTATGTATGCATTTCTCTATTTCTTGTGGAATACTGAAGAAATCTTAACTCTGGGACAAAGTCAACCAAATTAATTGTTGCCATTCATTTTTCTGAATCACCATATAATAATAATAATAATACGACATGTACATAAATACTATA
Source organism: Zhuqinia jingwanae (assembly GCA_027744095.1). Lineage (NCBI taxonomy): Eukaryota > Metazoa > Arthropoda > Collembola > Entomobryomorpha > Paronellidae > Zhuqinia > Zhuqinia jingwanae. The sequence goes on along the minus strand of JAHZNC010005322.1, from coordinate 5,695 downwards.
TGATAATACCTAATGATTAACTATATAAATTGTTACCGGTACTTATAAATTTTAAACTACTGTATATTATATACATACATAGGTAGTTGAATTTTTTGCAAGTTGAAACGGCTCAACTCGTACATTTCATTAGATTTAGTTTTTAATAAGAAGGATATATATATACTGTTAAGTAATTTAATGACATACAATGTTTAAAATTAAATTAAATTTTTTTTTGTGTGAGACAGATTTAGCAATGATACATATTATATATATATCCTATTTATATATATATTTGTTCATTTGTATGTTTCCCAATTTGTATTTAAATGCGTGCGTGAATGTTCCGTGAGTCAAAAATATTGGAAACTATATAATCAAATAAGCAAATAATAATGGTTTGTAATTGTGCAGGCAGTTATTTAGGTGTTTATAGTAATTAAGAAAGTATAAGAAGGAAAAAGAGAGATAATAAGACAAAGGTTTTTTCGTTCAATCTCCACCTCCCTGCTGGAAAATATATTATTATTTTTCGGTGAAAATGTGCGTGAGAGTAGATGGTGCTGTTGTTATGTAAACAATTTAATTGTGTGACTGCTGCTGTGCTAGTAGTAATTACTGTTACTGTTGTTGTTGTTGTTGATGATGTTCGTTGATAAACATACATTACATTCAGGCATAAAAATATACACACAACCATATATACAGAAGAAAAAGAAAAATTATCCGTTAAATCTTTTATTGGTACAATGATCTCCTTGGTGTTTGTTCTCAATACTAAAAAGTATATATATATTTGCCCTAACAAACTTGGATCATTTACGATTGTCACATAAACTACCCCTTCCCCAAAAATTACATGATGATTCTCAGTGAGAATGCAGAATGCCCCTTCACTCAACAGCCAAATACCTTACCCAGCAACAATTTAGCAATCAGTTAAACAACATTCGTAACATTATTTATTATTGATCTTCCATTTAAAAACAACAGAAAATCAGTTAATTTTTTTTTTTGGAAAAAGAACAAGAGTGCTATGATGACAATGATTAGATTGAATTTTATGCGCTTTTTTACTTGTTATTAAAGTAAACTAAGAAATTTTATTGTTATCAATATTTAATTATTATTATTATTATTACATTTTTTTGTGTATCTAATAATTGTATTGTTACCAATATAAAAAAATATGTATCTCATCTTATTTTAAACCATGATGATAAGTAGTTGTTATAAAAAACCAAAGGTTGATGAAAAATGTGTTACTATGGAAACTTTTTCTTATGGTGCAGCTAAATCACTTTTAATTAACCTGTTTATACCCTGTTGTTGCTGCAGTTTAAAAAAAACACATGAAAAAAAGTAGTTGAACAAGTGGGAAAGGATAAAATTTGTCACACTAAGTCCAAGTGTCAGATTGCCCCATGATATACCTAAATAGATTTTATTGTGTACATAGACGCTATATACTCTCTCTCTCTCTCTCTTTTATCTCTCTCTCCTTTTCTCTCCACATAATTATTATTATTACTATTATCTTATGACGTTTCAAAAAAGACATATTCCATAAATATATTATCGTTGTTGTATGATGATAACTTTACATACATACGGTGTTACGCTACTACTCTACTCGATAAGCCCGTTAACTTACCTCAAGAAAAAACTCAGATTGTTAATTATTATCATTGTCAAATTATTATGATGGCAGCTGGAATCTCCAAAAAAAAGAAGAAGAAGAATGAATGAACACAAAAGAAACCGAAAACCATAAATTAACCAAAAGAAATATTACTATACGATATGACATATTTACATATGATATATATAGTTGATAGTTGATAGTATATACAAATATATACCTGCATCTAAATTTATTGATACGCTGATGAATTTTCATGAAGAAAAAATGATAAAAAATTACTCTGATACGGCAAAAAATAATGTTTGATGATATACATATAAACATGCATACAATATATCTACATATACACTATATATAAATATTATCTATACTGTTGTTGTTGATGATGATGATGGAAAAAAATATATATGATTTTGTAAAAAAAATAAAAAATACATTTACAAAACCCAACACTTTATTTATTTTTTACTTGTGAAATACGTTTGGCAAATCTCCGTTTAGTCTGATTTTCTAATTAATAATAATTAGGTGCTATAATATTTCAATTTACATATCGCGCCAACAAATAAACATTTTTCCGACGATACCCACTAAGGAGTAGTTTTGTAGATTTTTCTGGTTAGCAAGCTTCTTTCTACATGTTTGTTTGCATCTCTGCATGATTGGATATACGCAACAATTTTGTCAAAGTAATTCAACAATTTTTCCAATTGTAGTGCAAGCACTAAAGTAAACTATTCATCAATAAATTTGAAATCAATCAATCAATAAATTAACAATATAACTCGACTAACTACGCAACAGCGGTAGAGGTTTCTCCTAAAATCGTAGACTGTTGGCAAATAAACCAATATAAATAATTAAAATATTAACCGCATCCAAATCCAAAATCATATAATTTTCCAATTAACAAATGCATAGAACAAGTTTTTATTTCTGCAAGCGAGATGTTATATTTATAATAATAATAGCGTGAAGTAAAATACATGATATGTAATACGCACTTTTTTCTGACAACAACAGCATTTTCTCTTGTATGCTGTATTGAGAACAAAGTACACAAAATACTCTCTCTCTCTCTCTCTCTCTTGTCTGTGCTTGAACCGCTCTAATATGAATTGCGAGTTTTTTTTTACGGTACTTGTTCAACTCAAAGTCAAAGAGTTATACATATAAGCATAAGCCAGCAAAGCAGATCAATATATATATACATACATACTTAAAATCACTTGTCGTGTCGTTCTAACTATTTTAACTTCAATTCATTTAAAGATCCTTTGATAAACACATTATTTACTTTTTTATCATTTTACCTGGTTTTCTAACTGGTTTTTTATCTGCCTAAAATATTTAATTTGAGAGTTGAATGAGTGCATTAAATTTTAGAAGCATTTTGTGTAAACAAATCCGAAATAATTTTAATTTATTTTTAACAAGTGGGTAGTTATTCGCACCAACACACCAAACTAAGTAGACATGAATGTGCTTAATCTTGCCAAAGTGCAAAATGTGGCATCCTGAAAAAATGGGCTTTGCTCCTTGAAACTAAAACCATTCTGTTAATTTGACCATCACATTTTATATAAACAAAAAAAAGATCACGATGACATCCAGTTCGAAAAAAGTAGTTGCCTACTTTTACGATAATGACGTGGGCTGTTTCCACTACGGACCGGGTCACCCGATGAAGCCCCACCGATTGGCAGTAACAGATAGTCTAGTCCTCAACTATGGTTTGTACAAAAAAATGGCTGTTTATCGACCGTACAGGGCAAATGCACATGACATGTGCCGTTTCCATTCCGACGACTATGTAGAGTTCCTCCAACGAGTGACGCCACAAAATATCCAAGGCTTCACCAAAAGCCTGAGCTCTTTCAATGTGGGCGAAGATTGCCCTGTGTTTGATGGTCTATTTGATTTCTGCTCAATGTACACTGGTGCCTCTCTGGAAGGAGCTGTGAAGCTTAACAATGAGTGTGCTGATGTTGCAATAAATTGGGCTGGAGGTCTTCATCATGCTAAGAAAACGGAAGCTTCCGGGTTTTGCTATATAAATGTAATAGGCTATCCAAAACAAATTATTACACTCGTAATTTTAGTTTTTTGATATTTGTAAATTCTAAATTATCCCCGCCCCTTTATCCGTAATTGCGACAACTAACCTTTTTCATTTTTTTTAAAGGATATTGTGATTGCGATTTTGGAGATGCTGAAATACCACCCCAGGGTCCTCTACATTGACATTGATATCCATCACGGGGATGGCGTCCAAGAAGCTTTCTACTTAACTGACCGAGTGATGACTGTGTCCTTCCACAAGTATGGAAACTACTTTTTCCCGGGGACAGGTGACATGTACGAAATTGGGGCGGAGAGTGGTCGTTACTATTCCCTGAATGTACCCTTGAAGGAAGGGATTGATGACCAAAACTACGTACAGATCTTCAAACCAGTTATCCAAAGCGTTATGGATTTTTACCGACCAACCGCAATAGTGCTTCAATGCGGGGCAGATTCATTAGCGAATGACCGTCTTGGTTGTTTTTCACTGACGACCAGAGGACACGGAGAATGCGTCAACTTTGTGAAGCAACTCAATGTACCCCTGCTGATTCTTGGGGGTGGAGGCTACACATTGAAAAATGTGGCGAGGTGCTGGACATATGAAACTTCACTCCTTGTGGATGAACCAATCAGCAATGAGCTACCTTACACCGAGTATTTTGAATACTTTGCACCCGATTTTACACTCCACCCGGAAATGCCCTCAAGACAAGACAATGGCAATCCAAAACATTACTTGGACCTTATTGTGAAGCATGTTTGTGAAAATTTAAAGTTGTTGCAGCATGCGCCCAGGTGAGCCTTCATTCAAATTGACAACAAAATCTTTTCATTAAAATACGATAAGAACATTTGTGAAAAAAAAACAAAGAAATGTTGGCAGGAATGGCATGTTTGATAAAATTCAATTTGTGTTTCCAGTGTGCAAATGCAGGACGTTCCACCCGACACCCTTAGCTTGGATAACGTGGAGGAGTTAAATCCAGACGAGAGGAATAACCAGTTGGAGGAGGATAAAAGGATAGAGGCGCAAAATGAGTTTTATGATGGGGACAATGATGTTGACAGCAATGATGTGGAAATGCAGGCCGAAAGCTAACTATGAATTCCAGTTATTGCACACATCATGTAATCCACAAAAACAAACGTACCAGAAAAAAAGCATTTTTTATTTTGAAGTAGAATGTACTTTAGTATTGCCTGCAAAATTATATTTCATGTGTACTTTTTTTCAAGTTTCAATTATTGTATTGTATCAACCAATTCACAGAATATAATGTATTTTTAAGGTTTTATAATAGGGCATGAGATATATTATTAATGGAGTAGGTAGTATATTTGATATTTTAGCGAGTGTAAAAGTAGAAGTAGTTAGTATTTAAGTAGGTAAAAATGCCTTATTACAAAATAACAAAATACAAATATACCGTTTTTAGTGACAGATTCACCTTAGAACCGGAAATGACGTAGGGAGCATAACAATAAAATATTATGTTAGCAAATAATACTTATATGGTTCGTTCATTTTAATGAATTATTTTAGCTCTTGTTGGATGATTAAATAATGTTGAATGTGATTTAGGAGTAGCAATGTAGTTTATAAATGATAATTTTAAAAATTTCTCAGAAACCAAGTATTACATTTTTTGTTTTCAACATAAGACAATTTTTTCTTTGTCAGAAAATCCAAATAAAAGCACAATTGTTTTAAAATTTCAATTTATTATTATTTATTTTTGTTTCATTTTGTAAGCACCAATAAAACATATATTTGCTATTGACTATTATCGCTCTTGAATTTCGTTCAAGTCATAAGTTAATAATAATAATAATTATAAGTAAAGATGATTGCGGAGCCTGTGTTGGATTTGAAATACTTTGTACAGAGAGAAAGCACATAAACATGTTTGTTATATACCCTTGTCTCCATCAACTAACGTCCAAAGGGTGGGATTGGAATGGAAAAAGGAAACTCTTGTTAACATTTATTCAAGCAGTCTT
>JAHZNC010005321.1:0-12270 GCA_027744095.1 Zhuqinia jingwanae | reverse complement strand
CATCTAGTACAATGTGCATATCCCATGTTTTGAAATGTCAATTTATTGTATGCAATTATTCTCCAAATTCAATATTTTCGTAAACCTGTTATACTTAGAACTTATATTAGGTATACTTGGAGTTGTCAACATAAAAATATAAAGAGTAAATTGATATAGGCACAGGTTTAAAATGAAATCTTCAAGAGATGACGGACTAGTTACTGGAGTTTCGGCAAAACGGTTGCGTCTAACAGATAACAATGATGAAACTAACAGCCATCCCAGTCGATCTGTTAGTTCAAGTCCAACAGCTTCAACAAGTGTTGTTGGGAGTTTACAAACTCCAAAAAGAGAAATTTGTCGTTACGCGTCAGGCTGCTACAGGCGTAACGAAACTCATTTACTACAATTCCGTCATCAATTACGTAAACACTAGAGTAAACAATTCAATTAAAAACTGGCCAACTCATTGTTGTTATAAAGTAACGTTTTGTTTGTTTAAAATAGTTGAAAATGCGTATCGGCTGATGATACAGCGCAATGACTTTTCAAAAGTTCCCGATGGTTTGGATGTCGCTGATGGAGATGAATCTGTGCTTATTGAGCAGGCTGCTATTTTAAGGGATGCTGGGTTTCAAATTGCATCAGAAGTCTCCGTTCAACAAAGTAAAGTTGTATCGGAACTTCCTAAAAGGGATAAACCTAAAGAAATGTGTAGCCAAATTGCAGTTGATAAAAGCCCATCAACAAGTACACAAGTAACTCCGTCAAAGAGCGATCCCTTGGCCGAATTGTTCGAAGAACGAAAGCGGAAAATGAGAGCCAAACAAATGGCATCACAGAAAACGAAAGCCAGTCAATCCTCTCAGAGTGTCAATGAAACATTTATTTCCTCCATCGCAGGTGGCTCCAATAATATGGTTAGTAAATGGACTGCTAGTTGTCCGTTTAATATGTTCCTCACTAAAGTTCGAGACGTGCCGGTTGAAAAACCAAATGTATTCTCTGCAAATTTCATAGGTGAGATATAAATAGATATGATATCCAATGTTCATATTAATATGAAGTAAGGTATATCTGATTAAATAATAAAATATTTACGCCAATTATTTGACTTTTTTTAATATCGCAGACTTGTTCGACTCGTCGTTTGGAGAAGTGAAAGCACTATGTCATATCAACTTCATGGTAGAGTCAACATGGCTTTTTGACCAGTCAATAAAGGCCGGGTTGGAGTAAGCTAATTTTTCATATATGTATGTCGCCCATAAATTTTTGTGCTCAGTTGCATTTGGCAAGTTCATTTTATTTGGCTATAGAGGAAAACCTACAAGGATAATTTACGGAGACGACAACAAGGAACTAGAAGAGAGAGTCAAGTCTCTTCCATGGCTGAAAATATTCAGGGCAAAATCTCCCTTTCCTTATGGTCATCATCACACGTAACGTACCATTTAAGAACTTCATTTGTACTCTTACTACTCTGCTGTCTAAAAGGGTTCTTGTCTACTTCAATTTTCAGGAAAATGAGTTTTGTGCAGTATACTGACAATTCCGTTCGATTTTTCGTTTACACGGCCAATTTAGTCGAATCAGACTGGGATAATCGAACTCAAGGAATATGGATTAGCCCAAAATGTCCAAAAGTTCCAGTCGGATCCCCTCCGTCGTACGGAGAGTCTCCCACAAAGTTTCGGGAAGATATTATGGATTATCTGGCATCTTATCCGGCACAAGCAACTGCGGCATGGAGAGATGTAATAAAATATACTGATTGCTCATCTATTAGGTAGGCAGACGATTAAATATTAGCGTGTAAACTTGAGATTCCGTTACTGGTTATTTTATCTGTTTTACATATATGTTACGGTATGTAGGGTATTTTTTGTTGCTTCCGTGCCGGTTACTTCTCAGTCGAATCATAATGGGTTTAAATTTGGGATTAAGAAAATGGAAAAAATTCTTAGATCTTACGAGATGGATATTGAACCCAACTGGCAGCTGACAGCTCAATGTTCTTCAATTGGTAAGAATGTTGAATAAGTAAAAAGATTTTTTGCACTGTGAAAAAGAAAGATATTAAACGAGATATTAACTTAGGAACTCTTGGAACATCTGCAAATGACTGGCTTATTAATGAATTTGGAGCTGCAATGTCTGGTAAAGATCGATGTCTGAAAGGGCCTATTAATTTGGTATGTTCATGCCGAGTTAAACTCATAAATTACATATCTGTTCTCTGCACTAGTAAAAGAGGATATATGTACACTTAGGTATACCCAAGTGATACAAATGTGAAGGGTAGTTTTGATGGAGTATTTGGAGGTGGATGCCTGCCGTACTCAGCGATGACCCATATGAAGCAGAGATGGCTAGAGCGTCACATTTAGTATGCTTTCTTTTCTTTATAGTTTTTTTTACTATACTCGCAGTTTTCCTTGCTACAAGAAATAACCAATTGTTTCCGCTTTTTATTAAAAATCATAGCCAATGGAAAGCTGAGTGTAGTGGACGTACCCGTGCACCTAAATTAAATAAACACGGGGATAGGCTTACCGTAATGTCATGGGAGGCAGGAGTACTTTTTATTCCAGAATTTATTGTATGCCATTTCATTCAATACTTTGATATTTTGGTTATGATTCCATAACATATTATTCAGAACGCATTGAATGTATATGAATGTTGGGCGATTATTAACAGAGTTCATCAAAATACTTCAAGGTGGATGTGGAAGACTCTTCAGAAACGAATAATAAGTTCCCATTGTATTTTGACATTCCGTTAGTAAAATACGAGAAAAAGGACCACCCCTGGTTTTTTGAAACATTACAACTTGCATTGTCGCAATAAAAACTTGAAGCAAAAGCGATGTAACAATTTTCTATTTCTTTTTACATATACATATATGACAAAAAATGAATAAAGTGCAAATGAATAAATACATGCAAGCAAAATATATACATGTACTTAGTGTATGTTTAGCCGTATAACATTTTTTCATTTCGAAAAAGCTAAAATGCACGTGTTCGGAGTTCGAAAGTACACTTGAATGCATCTTGTGGTTCGCAACAAGCGGTATATTAAGAAACCCTGAACAAGTATTGTAGATTTCCAACTGAATGAAGAAGAGGAGAACAGATATATTATCTCCAGATGAATGAGCTCTTCCCATAAAAAAATTGCGGTTTCTAACATGTGGTTTTAAATATTTCATTCTTCAACAATTCAAAATAATTGTTCTATATTTTTAAAATAATTTGGATAATAGAGTCCTTAAAATGACAGAAAGCTTTTCATTCGTTTTGTTAAATCATTTGGTAATCGAAAAGATTGTACAATATTTAGAGGTTCCTGACCTCAAAAATTTCCGTCTCGTTTGTCATGTGTGGAATGAGATAGGAACTCAATTTTTGGCAAAGAAAGTTACCTTAATTGCAGAGGGGTGTATAATAGATCAAATTCTGAGTACAATATCCTCTGCAAATTCTCAATCTGTATCAAAGTTCACAAATTTTAGCATTAAAATAAACAGTGCCCAATCATTTTGTAAAACCTTACCTGACTTGTGGTCATCAATACACTTAAATATAACATATTTGGAGCTACATGTGACCACATTATATGCGCAAAAAGAATTGAAATATTTGCTACTATATAATTTCCCGAGCTTAGCTAAATTAAAACTTGTTATAACAAAGTACTGGGATGACTCCTCAGATGATCATTCCAATAATTGGACTGCATCAAACAATGATGATGTTTCAGTGGATAGCATTGAGTGCAACAAAAGTTTGAAGTTTTTTCAGTTGTCATATATTGGATCAATTACAATGGACGGTTTTCCTGATGATGATGATAATGAGAATGAGTTTAGTTTTCCTATCAATTGGGAAATTATATTCAAGCGATATCCAGAATTACATGTAATACAGAATAGCATATTTTACTTTATGAATTATGAACACACATAAATATCAGTACTTTGTTTTTTAATCTGGAAATCATGCTTTCTTTTTTATGAAGCATATCGGTGTGAATACACTATGCAGCATGGATGTTTGTAATATGCTAAATGCCTTGTCACAAAAAACGGATTCCGAACTCTATCGCTCAACCGTGAAAAGTGTGGAAATATTGGATGAGTATGCGATATTATAATTGATGAATAAATAATAATGTTTAATGTGATAATTTAGAATTCTTATATGGTTTTAGAAACACTTTCCCTCAGATACCAAATGATGAGCACTTGAAACAAATGTCAACTCTAGAAAATAAATTTGACTCTTTGCACTTGGAAATCAGCCCTTTTGTCACGCAATCCCTCCTAAACGGATTACTAAATAAGTGTTCCAACTCTCTCAAAGTGTTGCGCCTCCGAAGATATCCACATCCGTACAATGACATCCCAATTACACTTACTGATAATAAGTTGAGAATGATCAAATTCCTTGAAATATCTCAATTTCTGTGTCCAACAATGTCATTTTTGTCATGTATGCCTTCTTTGGAAAGGCTTCATATTATCCTCCGGGATTACAGACATATCACTGGTTGTGAAATACTTGAAAACACTACAAATCCATCAAGATTTGCTCATTCAGGTGTCAAATTTCTTTATATTGAGCCCCCTTTGATGTCTAAAGACTGTATTGAGAAGCTAGCTATATGTTTGCCAGAATTGGAGAGCTTACAACTTCGTGTAAATAATGAAATGTTGTGGGAAATTTGTAAAACTGCTAAACAGAAAGATTTGCCGTGCTGGAAAAATTTGAGAAAGTTGCACTTGACTTCATGGGATGGTCTTACGAATGAAGGAATAACGGGAATTGATGAACAAGTTTTCAAATTTTGGGGTGAACTGTCAGACAAAGAAGTAAGAAGGCACAGAAATAAGCCTTATATTGGCGACATTCAAGGTTAGCTACCCAAGCTACTTTAATTATTCCGATTTTGTAATGTTTTTGTTGCTAAAAATAATTTTTTTTTACATACTATATCCAAATGTTTAAAGGCTTACAAAGTTTGACTATCGAGATGTGGTCGGATTATCATAATCATATAAACGATTGGTCCGTTTTATATGGGGTAATGGAAGTGGAAGCTCTGGAAGAAGTAACTTTTATACGCTGTGGGGTAAGTTGAGATATGCATAGTGGATGCAAGCAAAGACACTAACATACGATTAAATAAAGCCAGTCCTCTTTTTATTTTATTTTTAGATAACAAGCTCCGCATTTGAATCGATTCCAATCACAAACAAATTCATCATTAACTGAATACGATGCACAAAATATATTTGAGAGGCTAGACGCAAAAAGTCATGAAAAATCACACGCATAAATGTCTCTTCTCGCGTTGGAGGAATGCGTTACACACTTTTAATGTATTTTATTTCAGGCCTTTTATAATAATACATGTGAAATAAAGTTACAACCGTAATGTTTCTATGATTTTTTATCACTTTATAATTTGCTTCATTCTTTTTTTTAAGTGTTCTTGGTGTCCTATTCAATAATTGTTATATTAGAAAAACTAAACTTCATTAAACAGTATAACCATCCATGCACAATAACACGAAGTATTTGTATTTTTTAGAAACAAATGGTAGTGTACCCTTTGGGTTGCGACAGCATCCACGTTAAAGCCCCATGTCGCACGAAAATTACATTGTTTTTCCCCATACTGTCGCCTTCAGAAATACATGTAAAGGTGCACCCTGTGGCAAAACTTGTATACTGTCGCCTTCAGAAATACATGTAAAGGTGCACCCTGTAGCAAAACTTGCGACAGCAATATATCAATACTAATTACATAACATGGAAAGGTGGGTGAATTCTCCACTAATGGTTAGAATGCCATGCTGTCGCAACTGACAAAGCGACAGCATTGCCCTCTTCATGTTAATTGCGACAGCAGCTTCATAAAATCACTCCTCAAAAATTTAAATGCGTGTCATATATTTAAGTGGGTACTGTCGCAATGAAACAATGCGACAACATCTTTAAAAATTTACTTATCGTAAGTTTTGGTGGCCCTTAAAAGGGCCGTTGTGCTAAACAATATTTACAAACATTCACTATAATCTCATCATCATATTGTGAAACTTGTCACCAATAGGTTTACTTCCAAACCCTGGATAACGTTTGATATCTGTTAAACAGCGCGTCTATACTCATAGCTGAGCTGAAATGGCAGTTACAATATGCTAGGCCCTATATGCAATGCTGTCGCATTGTTTCATTGCGACAGTATACATTTACATATACGAAACGCAATCAAATATTAAGGATACTTTTTTTAAAGAGGCTGTCGCAAAGAGGGCAATGCTGTCGCAACTGACAAAGCGACAGCATGGTATTCTAACCGTTACCACAGAGTTCACCCACCATTCCATGTAATGTAATTAGTATTGATGGCATAATGCTGTCGCAAAGTAACTGTAACCTTTGTATATATGGTAAAATCCTACCGATTGGACTATAAAGAAACGTGAACAACTTCAAAACTTACAGAGATATTTACCCCACAAATAACTTCAGTAAGGTCTTCAACAGTGTTACAACGACCCATTCAAAGTCAAAATTTTCAAGAAGGATCAATAATGTTAACACAGTTGACAATTTGAACAATGCTCTAAACGAGTTTATAAGCGTGTATCCTGATATGAATCCTCATGAGCGGCTACAATCTGCGTACGACAAAGCTAACCTTAAATACTGCACGAAAAAATGAAAATGCAGATCTGGAAAGCAATGTTTAGAACTCCACTTACTTACCCTAGCCAAACAATATTTTCTTTTTCTCTAGTTTACTTACACACACATTATGTGAGAACAATAATTATTCCCATTAATTAAATGTGTGATGCTGAGTCCACATGTTGGACGCGGAGTATGCAAATAATAAGGAAAATAATATGTACATATTATAAGCATATTATAAATAAATAAAAAGTTTATTATGTTATGAATATGTTACAAGTGTTTGATGTTGCATCTTAAAATGTATTATCCTCTGCAAGTTCTAGGGGGCTCGTACGGAATTATATCTTTAGGATATACACTAATAAATTCGTTTAACGCACTGTTTAGGGTAGATTCGCCGATTACGTTGTCATTGTGAAACCTCCGACTTGATGTTTTTGACATTGGAGTTGGTCGTCGTAAGACTGTTGAAGACCCAGACGTTGTGAATGTTTGTTGCACTACTGCATCAGGCCCAATGTCAGGACAAGATGTAACTTGTGGCAAATATCTCTGCAATTTTTTAAGTTGGTTACGCTTGTCAATTGTCCATTCAATACGGGTAGCAGCTTCCGTTGCAGTGAGGCCCACATTTTGTGGAGGTGACGTAACAATATCTTCAACAGCAGCATCGGACCTTTAAGCGGTATAAATCAACAGTTTTATATGCATAGTTAACCACAGAAAATGTACAAGCTATAACTATCGCGTGCCACTACCACGTTGTATTCCCAATTTGAAGAAAATCCCGATATTCCTTTGCTCTTATTTCACTTGAGCAGACACCGTATACGGTGTCCCTGATTAATGGATAATACCATATGAAAGAATTGCACATTTCCCTGCTTGACGAGAAGCCCCCTACTGTAGCTGTCCCATTCCTGTCCGAAGTATCGTACGTACATCCTTTCAAGAAAATAATAAAATATTAATAACCATTCGATGAACCGCATATTCTTAGCTTTAGTTCTCTTACTAAATATTAATGAATCTCCGGGTAACACGGTTCTTTCCTCGCGTAAAATTTTAATAGGCTGATAACTAAAAATGTAATTATCATCATAAACCAAATAGGGAAGCTCTTTTCCATTTCGAACGTGCAAAAGTCTACCACCTGTTCCTATGGGGGCCAGAATTTACACTTTTAATATTTGCAAAACTACGTACATATTGTTTTAATGAATTATTGCTAACCAGCCAAATGGGTGTGTACTATTGCACCAAAAACTTGAACTCCATCCTTTTTAAACATCCTTTTAGTACATTCGGAACCACAGTGTCCGTAAACAGGGTGGTTGATCGAGTGCGAAGGTAACATTATTGAAGGTGCTCCTGGTGTCGCAACACCTGTGTAAATTATCCCAGCATCATATTTCCTTTACATGGAGCATATGATACATTAAACTTTTTTGTTGTAAAAACGCATTATTGTTCGTACAAAAAGAGAATTTTGTTGCTAAATTTACCGGACATTAGGTGTGTAATACATTTCAACAGCGAAATTCAGCTGAATACCAGGAATCTTTTCTGGATTGTCATAATGAACTTGAAGCATGTAGTATTCATCAGGCGACTCGGAAAGAGGTATTCCTACATGGTCAGGAAAGAACACTGGTGTACCTCCTACTGCCCATTCATGCGTCATTTCTCGACAATATTGTTGTGGAATATTGGATGGTAAATACAAGACATAGCATTCTTCTGCAGGGCGCCCCACAAACCGATCAAAGAAACGTCTCGCATCTACTCCAGTTGGTGGACGACACTTATGAACTAGTAAGTGATGCACATGTCGACGCTCGAAATCCGAATCCAATATTATACGCCCCTGTATGTCATTGTACAAATTAGAATTAAATAAATATTGGTTGGTTTATTTATAACTTATATTTTTTTTTAAACTACCCCAACAATGTGCTGCTTTTTATTATGACTTGGTGCTTTATAGAATGTGCATAGATACGTGGTGTCCTGTGGCAAAAGAGCCTGGGTTTCTGACATGGTCCACACATTCCAATCTCCCAATTTCTCCAATCTTTCAGCCTGTCTGTGTGCTTCATGCACTCTTTGTGGGGTCAAATCCGGGTCCAACAGGTACACATAAAAGGTGCCACGATTTTGAAAGTGGTACTCAATTTCATTATCGTTTTCTCCAAAAGCCCAAATTATTGTAATTACATCATCCTGTAATATGATATGTACATATGATTAAATATATATAGCAGAAAGTGACCACATGTGATATCTAAGTATTTTTTTTTAAACTTGTTGAAAATCCGCAACATACATTAATTGGAAAATCATGGTCATCGTCACAGGTTTCAAAAGGTCTCGAAAAACTAAGATATGTGTGCGTGCAGTTTTCCCAGGCTTGGTGTAGCTTCCAGTTTTGCACCTCATCTTCGATTGGCAGTTCGTTTCCAATTGCATGGCGGTCCTGTGAATTGTTCATTCAATAACAATGAGATATCGTTAATAAGTATTTACAGGTGTAAAAATTTTTTTTTGTGTTACCGAGAAATATGGGGTTCCATCAGATAGTACACCTCCGATAACAATATCTGATCCTGACATCTTTCCTTTTTTCGAGAGACCAAAACCGACATAGCCTTTCGTTTGTACAGTAAGATTAAAAGTGACACTCTTTACGTTCCAGTCCACACTCCATTCTAGCACATATTTCCCTCGTTGATCAAGGACTTCATAATGCCTGTATGGATTACTGTCGTCTGAAAGATGCGCGGTTGTCTCCCATATTCCAATGAGTAAAACAAAACTTACTAATTGACTACGGAAATTGGCAAAACTATTGAAAGTTTGAGATATTTTTAAATTCCGCATTATATGGGTTGGAATTTTCGTTGGAATCCTTTTTGATAGAGTTAAATACAGTGACCAAACCTAAATTAGAACTGATTGACGAACTTAAGTTTTTACGTTAGTAAAAATTATTTTTATCAGTTTAGTGTAGTTTCTTGATGCAGTGTTGTTTCACATTTGAAAGATACGAACACAGACTAGTAAAGTTTATCTAGTATAAATGTGTGGTTAATGCAGCGTACTTATCTATTTTTGGTCCTATGTTCTGGACACATACAAAGGCTAAGTATAATATAACTGTGTAAATGGCAATAACTTGATTAATTAGCAGTTATGCAAACGGATGTTTAATTGTTTAGTAGACATTCATCACAGTAGAATTGCTCATCATTTCGGTTGGACTTGTCTGTGCGGAAGCTAAAAATTAGTACATAAGAGTCCTTTGATACGTTGAATGCTCACGTGGGATGATATATGCGAATCTTTGTGTTTGTTTATTTACACAATGGTATAGTATTTTATAGTAATATTGACAGATCCGTAGGTATTTGTGTTACGATTGAATAATTATTTTGTTAAGTTGAACATGAGTGATGAAAGGGATATGGCATGAGTTACATGCGCTGATAAAAAAATTAAGCAAGGAACCATGAGATGAACATGTTAATGATGAATGTAGAATGTAGACACACAAATAAGGGATGGGATGCAGATACAGGGGAAAGGCTTGTAGACAAGACATGATGTTATTATATCGTAGAGTACAGTGTTTATGCATAATGGATTCCAAACGTGTTTTGTAGTAAAGCCAAAAAGTTAATCCCCTCCATTGTTTTTCTACGGTAAATTTTACTTTATATTTCAAATATTTCATAGAAAAATAAGATTATAAGATAATAAAACGCATGTAAGTAATTAATAAAGATAATGTGCATTTTTCTAACACCTAGTTTGAACCACTAAACGAGCAAGGATTTCTAAACATAAATACATAAATATAAATACACAATTTGCAAGCATAAATGATTTATAAATTATATAATTACAATTTTTCAGCTTAAACGTGCAAGTCAGTTCAGAATTAATACTTTAGTTATGTGTATTAATTGGATTAAGTATTAATGGCCAATCGGCAAGTATTTTTCAAACAATCAATCGATCGAAACATGAGTTATTTATGGTAATGTTTCATACAAAGGATCATATTAGGTATATTCCTTATCATCTTTCAGTGGTAGTGGGGAGTTTTGAGAATATTGGTTGTCTAAAAAAACAAGGAAACAAGTAGTAGTTCCCTGCAAACTATTTTGTAAATTCCTGCGCACAACCAAACATTTTGCATAAATTGGTCGGACACTGAAAGTACCATGCGAATTTATGTATTTTCTACAATCTTATTTTCCCTGAAGCCTCACAAGAACTTGGGAGCTCATATGGTACCATGTCCTTGGGATAAATACTGACAAATTCATATTCTGGGTCTCGTATTTCCTTTTGGTATGATAAAATGTCTGAATCGGAGACACTGTTTATGTTATTCATTCTTAAAGTCTCAGAACGGCTACGAATAGATGACCTGCGGGATGTAGGTGCTTCCGATCGTATAAAGGGTTCACAATTAGTTATTTGAGGTAAATATCTATGATACTTTTCCAACTGTCTTCGTTTGTCCAAAGTCCAGTTTATACGAAAATTGCCAACCTCTGAAACAGTCAATCCCGCATTGTGAGATGGCGCAGTTACAACGTTTTCTATCCTTTCATCCGACCATGTAGTATTCCAGATATCGAGGAAGCTTCTGTAAATATCCGACCTAATTTCACTCCGACATATTCCCTGATTGTTTATCTTGGTGTAATACCAGAGAAACCCATTGCACATCTCATTTCTACTACTGAAACCACCTACAAAATATTAAAAAATCAACTTAGCCACTTTTAATTGTCGGGGCACAAACCTTTCTTTAAACAAAACTGATTATTTCCCTCGAGATAGACAATTAACACTATCAGAAAAGTGGCTTAAAGTTCTTATTACTCACCTATTGTAACATTCCCATTTCTATCCGTGTTGGAAAAAACACAACCTGCAAAGAAACGATGAATTTACAGCGAGTTTGTTAGAATTGCAAAAGTATCTCATGCTTCATGGCCCTACTTACGGTTTATCAAGAAGTCGCCGGGAAGTATTGTTCGTTCCTCTCTTAAATTTCGAATTTGCTGAAAGTTGAAGTTATAATTGTTATCGTAAGAAACCCATGGGAGTTCCTTTCCATTTCTGATATGAATTAGGCGAACACCTCGTCCAGCAAGATGGGTATGTAAATTGGCTGCAAATACATGGATGCCACTCCTAGGAAGTATTTTATCAGTACATTCTGTACATACAAAAAAAAAGAAATCAGATAACCAGATAAACCCTATTAAGGCAGAACTAAGGACCGTGTGTGCCAAGTTTGGTGCAAATCAGACAACGTATACTGTTTTTATGTGATTTTAGTCCCCCTGACGGCAACACAATGAACTTAAAGCATTTAAAATAGTACTGCGTTAAAGTTCTCATGCTACAGTATGTGTGTGCCAATTTTGGTGCAAATCAGAGAATGTATACCGTTTTTATGTGATTTTACCCCCTCTGGTGGCAGCCTAATGAACTTAAATAGTTTAAATGTATACTGAGTTAAAGCTCTTATGCTCTAGTATATTTGTGCCAAGTTTGG